>QUSF01000187.1:194421-205324 GCA_003676055.1 Chloebia gouldiae | reverse complement strand
CAGATGTCTCTGTGCAGATGTCTCTGTGCAGATGTCTCTGGGTGCAGTTTCTCTGTGTACAGGTGTCCCTGTGTGCAGACAGGTCCTGCTGCTGCAGCTCTCAGGTATCCTGAGCAGGTGAGGAGTCCTGCAGAATCCCTGCTCGAGTTCCCTGTGCCCGCTGAGCTGCCAGGCTCAGCTCTGGCTCTAGCCCAGCCCCGGGCTCCCAGGCTGGGCTGTGACCGGGTCAGACACATGCTGGGATAAAGGCAGAGTGTGAGCCC
This sequence comes from Chloebia gouldiae, assembly GCA_003676055.1. Classification (NCBI taxonomy): domain Eukaryota; kingdom Metazoa; phylum Chordata; class Aves; order Passeriformes; family Passeridae; genus Chloebia; species Chloebia gouldiae. Next base: position 205,061 of record QUSF01000187.1, on the reverse strand, counting down.
ATCCCAGCCAGGAGAGCAGGAGCTGGGTCAGCACCTGCTCAGCCAGGGAAAGCACGAGCAAAACCAGATCATGCAGCTGCCACATTTCATCTCTTTACCTCCACGCACCCGAATTGCAAACACACTTGGGATGAGCTTATGACCTGTTGAAGGCAATAATTCCATGCCACACTCAGGAGAAGGGCAGCACGGGTCAGCTGGGCCCTGGAATGAGGAGGGGATCATGCACGACACACACTGTGCCTGCCACGAAGAACGTCCCAGCCACTCAAGGTGGCACCTGCAGCTCTAAAACATCACACTTGTATTGGATTTGTCAGTTATCCGTCTTCCAATCAATACCCCAAACACAAGTTACTGAAATTCATTTCTGTAGCAAATCCAAACTTCATGTACACTGCAAAGTGGTTTTTTGAAACAAAACATGATGTACGCTGTTTGAAAAAATCCTTCATTGTAGTGTGTGCAAGTGGAAAATTAATATTACTGAAAACATTTCCAGTGTGAGTTCTCTGGTTTTGAACAGCAGCTTTGAGCAAGGTGCCAAGGGAACACTCACAGAATTCAGAGTATTGATTCATTTCTGGGTGTGACTCAGTTTCCCCCTAAACCGAAATGACACTGGATGATGACACTGGATGCAGCCTCAGCCATGGACATCCCACCTGCTCACCCAACCCCTCAATGGCTGAAAAAAAACAGGTATCAGCATGAAGTGGTATTTTAAATTCCCATCTGCACGGAGGAGAGCTCATCTGGGGGGGAAAGGAGATTTGTGTGCACAGGCTGGGGCAGGGCTGAGGCAGCATCAGGTGAAAGCTGGAGGAGAAAACCTTTGGGTTAACCACCATCAGTGCTTTGGCAGAATTAAGCTTTGCAAGAGGCCAGATCTTCTTTAAAAAGGGGAATTGAGACTTTAAACTGCCAGGGGACAGGGCTGGATAGGAGATTGGGAATTGGGAATTGTTCCCTGGCAGGGTGGGGAGGGGCTGGGATGGAATTCCCAGAGCAGCTGTGGCTGCCCCTGGATCCCTGGCAGTGCCCAAGGCCAGGCTGGACACTGGGGCTGGAGCAGCTGGGACAGTGGGAGGTGTCCCTGCCATGGCAGGGGTGGCACTGGATGGGCTTTGATGCCCCTCCCAGCCCAACCCACTCGGGACTGTGTAGTTCCATGGAATTTTCCAGAATTCCAGTAATGTGTTTTCCAATCCTGTTCCCCCAACACCAAAGCCATGAAGGATTTGGGAGCCTGGTGATGTCTCAGACCCGAAGCTGTGGCCAGCACAGGAGCTGAGGAGCTCTGCCCAGGAGGACAGGTCCCACCCCAGCCGTGCTGCTGGGGACATGCCCCAGAAGCAAACCAGAACCAGCACTGCAGCAGCAGTGGCTGGAGGCTCCCCAAGGCTGTGCCCATCCTCCTGTTACCATAGAAATGGGACAGAAATACTGCCAGAAGCAAAGGGATGAAGGGCTCTCTTTGGTCCTTCATTATCTGCCCAGTCACGTGAAATCTGTGTCATGGACTCACAGGATCATCAGGGCTGGAAAATCCCTCTGAGCCCAGCAAGTCCCACCATTCCCAGCCCTGCCCAGGCCACCACTGCCCCTGTCCTCAAGTGCCACATCCACAGGGCTGTGAAACCCCTCCAGGGATGGGCACTGCAGCCCTGCCTGGGCAGCTGTGCCAGGGCTGGGCAGCCCTTTTGGATAGGAAATTTTTCCTAAATCCACCCTGAGCCTGCCCTGCCCAGCCTGAGGCCGTTCCCTCTGCTCCTGTCCCTGTCCCTGTCCCAGAGCCCGACCCCCCGGCTGTCCCCTCCTGGCAGGAGCTGTGCAGAGCCACAAGGTCCCCCTGATCCCCCTTTGCTCCAGGCTGAGCCCCTTCCCAGCTCCCTCAGGAGTTCCCCAGCCCCTTCCCAGCTCCCCCAGGAGTTCCCCAGCCCCTTCCCAGCCCCCTCAGGAGTTCCCCAGCCCCTTCCCAGCTCCCTCAGCCCCTCCTGGGGCTCCAGCCCTTCCCAGCTCCATTCCCATCCCTGCACACATTCCCATCCCTGCCCTGCAGGTCCCCAGGAGCCATGGGGCACTTTCCCAGCCCCGTGGGCACCAGTGGAGCTGCTGGGGCTCCAGCAGCATCCTTGCAGAGCAATGCCATGGGACCTGCATGGGCCTAAACTGTGGGACTTTTGGTCCAAAATCAAGACAGATCTGGGCAAGCAAGGGGGAGCTGAAAAGCCCGAGTCAATGTGGTCTCCAGGTCAGAGGTGCTGGTGGAGGAGTCAGGCTGGGTGCTGGTCGAGGCCTGAGGTGGATCCTGGATTAGCTCTTCCCTCTGCTCTAATCCAGAGCACTGCTGGATTTGCCTTCATTCATGGGGTTGTTATTATTATCTGAAGGAACTATTTCCTTTCTGACCAAGAAAAAAGACTGAGAACTTTCCTATTTGAGCAGCTACACAATAAAAACGTTAATTTGCAGGTGCAAGGCGAATGTTCTCCCCGGCAGCAAGGCCTGGCAGGAGGGGGCTCAGCAGCAGGACCCTGCCCTGGGACGGCCCTGAGGGTGTGTGGGGATGTGTCCCCTGCCCCAGATGTGTCCCCTGCCCTGAGGATGTCCCAGAGCTGCTCTGTGCTGCAGGGGACACAGCCAGCTCCTCCCACATTTAACATTTTAATCATGGAATCTTGGATTGTGACATTCCCAGGATCCCAGACTGCTCTGGGTTGGAAGGGACCTTAAACCCGGTCTCACTCCAACCCCGCCATGGGCAGGGACACCTCCCACTAGCCCAGGCTGCCCAGAGGAGAATTTAACTTCATTTTCACGAGCACTTATCTTTCAATTTATCACCCAGACTTCCTTATGATGGCCTATTATGAGCTGAGCTTTATATAATTACCAATTTTTACGCACAGTTCTGTCTCTTTCCCCCGTGGCTCAGATAAGGACTTATCTCCCTCCAGCAGGCAGGGAACATCCCTGGCCAGCAGAGCCCACGGCTCGGCCCCAGCTGCCCAGCCCAGGTCGCCCTGGCCGGTGCAGGGGCTCAGCCTCCAGCCAGAGCCCCGTGCCCTGCTCCCCTCCCCACAAGCAGCATTTCCTCCAGCTGGAGATGCTTTTTCCTTCTTCCAGCCCTGCTCCCTCCACCTGATCCTCCTCTCTGATCCTCCTTTTTCCCCCCTGACATCCTGCGCCTCCTTCCCCTGCAATTCTGCTCCTGCATCCACAGCCCTGGGCTGCAAAAGCAGCAGGTGCAGGTCCTTTCTGTGCCACAGGTGCCCCAGCTGCCCTCACCTGGGGCTGCCGCTGCCCTCCCAGCCCTGCAGCAGCAGCCCCAGCTCCTGCCCCACCTCTGCCACCGCAGGGGCTGAATGCTGCCCCGCCAAACCCGTTCTGTGTGCTAAATAAGTCATTTTCTTCAGAAGAACACGCCTCTCAATCCCACTGCTCCCGTGCTGCTCTCTCACCCCCCTCACGGAGGTTTTTAAGTGGTGTAACAGATTAATCAGTTCATGGCTTATTCTTTGGTCTGGCTTTCTGGATTTTTAAGGACTTTTATCAATGTTTAAGGGTGGATTGTGCAGAGGTACAAAGCACACAACTTAGCAATAAGAAAACCTGGGAAATAGTGGTTCACACAAGTCAAACAAATACAGCATGGCGAGAGCAAGGTTAGAATTAGCACTTTAGGTAAACCTAGGAAAAGATGAGATTTTAGATGGATTTTTGAAAAGGGCAAATTTTGAAATGGCAGCGTTGCGGAGGGAGGAAATTGTTGTGCTGGCTGCAAGTGTCACCTTGCAAAGGCAAACAGGGATGGTTCACTTTCCTTTAACCACAGAAACATTCCTTCCATTCAGCAATTTAATGCCAGCTATGAAGGCACAAAGTCAGGTTTTTTTACAAGTTGCTACTGTGGAAAGGGCAATTGCTATCACAGCCTGCGCTGGGTGTTGTCTCAGGATGCAGATTTTAACATCCAGGAGCAGAAACAGCGAGGAAGAAATTGTTCCCTGGCAGGGTGGGCAGGCCCTGAATTGCTCCCTGGCAGGGTGAGCAGCCCTGGCACAGGTGTCCAGAGCAGCTGTGGCTGCCCTTGGATCCCTGGCAGTGCCCAAGGCCAGGCTGGACACTGGGGCTGGAGCAGCTGGGACAGTGGGAGGGGTCCCTGCCATGGCAGGGTGGCACTGGGTGGGATTTGGGGTCCTTCCAACCCAAACCAGGGGCACAGCAGCTCCTCAGGGCCAGGCAGGCTGGGCTCCACACACAGAGCTCTGCCCTCCCTTCAGCAAATATCCCTGGAACTCCTCAGAGATCAGGTACTGAAATTTCACCAATTCAGCTTCTGATCCACTGCTGGTTGTACACTGAATCAAAGTGCTTTTTTCTTGTGTTCAGAGCTGCGCTGGTTAAAAGCAGCTCTGCATTTTATCCCACTATTGAAACTGTTTGATAGGATCAGCTTTTTGGCTTGTCTTTGCTATTTTAAATTAGATTTGTTTTCCACACATTTTCTGATCCCTCAGAGTTTGCTCATTGTGTTCCAAGTTAAACCTTTAAAGAGACATTTTTTGTGCAACTCAATCCTGTTACCTCTTGGTGCTTTGGTGTTTGGGCACTTTTAACCCCCAAATGAAGCACCTTAACTCAAATATTCTCCCTTTTCCTTAAATTAATCCTGTTAGCCAGTATGAAGGTAGGAGCATCAGGTTTCCACATGACCCTGCAAATCAAGGCACCAGCTGGGCAGAAATCCATTTTTGAACAGCCACATGAACATCCCAGGCTGGGCTCCATTTAATCTCCCATGCCTGCCCACAGATAACAGCTCCCTCCACAGCCCTCCTGGCCGCTTCTCCCTCTCATTTTCCACTCTGAAAAAGCTGAAATTCCCCTTCTAGATCTCCTCTGGTGAACCAATGGTCTTTAGTAATATTTCTCTGCAAGTTATTTTTGCTGCAAGTTTAAAGACATGCTTTATTTTTAATGCCTCTGCGATTCTCAATATGTTCAGTGGCATTTAAACTCCAAAAAGCCGGTGGGAAGATGAGATGAGCTCTAAACGAGGCAGCGCTGGCCATCTGTGTGCGAGGGGTTTGTTTTGAAACAGCAGCTCCGGGTTCTTCAACAACTGCTCAGAGCCAAGGGTGCCTCAGCTGCCAGGCTGGTGCTGCCAGCCTGGGATCCTGACAACCGCAGCCAGTCTGAGATAAACTCAGCTTCGAGGCAGGCCTGGCTGGGCTCTGCAGCCCAACCACGGTCCCTGGATGCTCTCTGGGCTCAGGAGCCATCCCACACCCTCGGCCTGGAGAGGTTTTCCAGGGTCTGTCCCGTGGTTTTCACACCACACCTGTGGTTTGGTGGGGTTTTTCCCCCAAGTGAGTGAATCCCTAATGACATGAAGCAAAGCAAGGGGCATAACCTTGAGGATTCTAAAATAAGTCAGATTGCCTGCATTTGTTGGTAAAATAAACAGCCATCCCTTTCTCCATCCTTCTCCAACAGTGGAGTTGCAGCTGGCTTGAGTTTTGCTCCCGCCACAACCAAAAAAAGATGAATTTTTGAACAAGTGGCTGTGGCTCAACTCCACTGACACCTGAAGGCTGCAGAGACAGGCTGAAACAGGAGCCACGGGAGCACTGGAATCAAAGCAATTTGGGAAAATAAGGAAATTAAGGGGGAAAAGGTCAAACTCCCCTTAAGAGGTTATTAGCTTGTACCAGTTGTACTTGCAGGGCTACAAATCCAGGCTGCAGGAGCACCTGGGATCACACACCAAGCCCGCCTCTGCTGCTGCAGAGATGGAGATTTGTCGGCCCAGTGAAGCGTTAGCGCTCAAATAAATGAGCAGTTTATTGACCTTTGGGCGGCTGAGACAAGACTGGAAGGCAGAACCGCTCCCGGAGCAGGCAGGGGCTGGGGCTGGGCTGGGAACGAGCCCTGAAGGGCACAGGGAGCACGGGCACCTGCCCACAACTCCCACCAGCACCCAAGGGCGCTGCCCGCTGCTCACCCGCCCTTGTGTCCGCTCCTCGGTCCCCTCTGCAGTGCAAGGGCTGCCAGGATTCAGGGGAGAAACAGCAAGGCCGTCCTCTTCCTGTGGGAGTCCAGGCATCCCTCTGGCTGCCCTGCATGTCCCCAGGCCCTGGCAGGGGCTCAGAGACCCTGGCACAAAGTCAAAAACACCTGTGGCTTCCATTTTAGCCTGTGGAAAAAACTGTGTGAGGAATTACAAGCCACAAGGGTTTGAGTAGTGTGGTAATTGAATTAACATAGGGTAGAAAAGTAGAAATTTGGGGTTTTTACAGTATAATTCAGGGGGTCAAGGTGGAGGAATTTGGGCGTGTCCTGACCTTCTTCTCCCTCTGGGGAAGGAGGAGCTGCAGGAATGCCCTGGCTGGCTTGGGAAGGCCAGGGAAGGGCCAGGGAAGAGGCAGGGAGCACGGCAGGAGAGGAGGCCGTTCCATTCAATGTCTTATACTGCCACCACCTGAGAACTTCCCACTCATTGCCAGGCTCCCCCAGGATCCCTGCACCCCCAGTCCCTCCCTGCCAGGGGAGAGCTGGGGCTGGGCAATGAAGAGACAAGGGCAGGAGGAGATCCAGCCCAGGGCGAGCTCGGGGAGGTTAAACCCGAGCTGTGAGAGCACAGGGGACCAGAAGGGACAGAGGTCCCTGTGCCCACGGCTGGCCCTGTGTGGCTCAGGGGTAATTGCTGATAAAAACCATTACCCAGGCAGGGGCTCACACTGCCAAAGCCTCTCGTGCCGGGGCCCTGGCAGTGCTGGCTGCTGGCAGACACAATTCAGCTTTTCCTCAGGGCAGGACTTGCAGGAGCCTGTGGCAGGGTGGGGACATCTGAGAGCTCCTCAGACAAGCAGAGAGGGGAGCTGCAGACCAGGGCACGGGCACTGGTTCTCTGCTCCTCAGCAGCCCCAGCAGTGCCCCAGCCTGGCTCAGCCAGCTGCACCCCCAGGCCGGGCTCTGCTCCCAGAATCGCCTCCAAACGGGGCTGAGCTGCACCTCGGGTTCAGCCGGCTGGGAAAACCCCTCTGCACGAATATGTCAGGGAATGAGCGGTGAGGAGGGGTCTCCCCAGCTGAGACCACCCCACAGGCCCTCACAGAACAGCAGCGAGGTCACACGCTGTCCCCACCGAGGGTGGGGTGTCCCAGCCTGGCCCCGTCCCAGCCTGGCCCCGTCCCAGCCTGGCCCCGTCCCAGCCTGGCCCTGTCCCAGCCTGGCCCTGTCCCAGCAGCCCCGCTGGGTCCATGGACCCACCCATGGACTGGTTTGGGTGGGAGGGACCCCAAATCCCCCCCAGTGCCACCCCTGCCATGGCAGGGACACCTCCCACTGTCCCAGCTGCTCCAGCCCCAGTGCCCAGCCTGGCCTTGGGCACTGCCAGGGATCCAGGGGCAGCCACGGCTGCTCTGGGAATTCCATCCCAGCCCCTGCCCCCCCTCCCAGGTAACAATTCCCAATTTCCCATCCAAAAACTCTCCTCCCTTTCTCCTGGCACTGCTTTGGAAGGAAACTGCTCTGAAGTTCCTGGGTTTGCCCCCAGCAGTGACACTTCCCATCCCACAGCCACTGCTTTGATTACCAATGTCACCTTAATTTCTCTTTCAAAACACAAGTCTCTCTTGCTTGGGGATATTTCAAGATTGCCTTCAATAAATATGAATGCAAATTTATTCCTTCATGATTTGTCATTCACTGCATTACCACTGCCATGGAGCAAGAGAGACCTTCATCTCCAAACTCCTTGATAGGGATTTCTCCAAAGGCAGATTCCTGATCTCCCAGTACACCTTTTTGGCTTTTATTAAATAAATACATCAGAGAAGATATTATTCAGGCTTATTTGATGTTCAGTGAGAAGTCATCCCCACCATGGGAAGATACGAGCTACCAACCTGCCTCCTCAGTCAAAAGGAGGAATGAACCCCTCCTCCCTGGCAACCCTTTAAAAGTTTATTTTCAGAACAGCAAAGGCCACCAGGACTCTTCCCACCACTCCAGGACTTCAGCACAGGGCTCCCTGCTCCCAGCTCGGAGAGCAGTGGACCTGGAGACTCATTTATTCTCTAAACTCCCTGCTCTTGGTCCTTTCCAGTGCCCCCTTGCCCAGCCCTGCCCTCGGGGGAGGCTCCTGCCCCTCCAGGGAGGGAGGTGCCCATCAGGCACCCCTGGGGGATCACTGGTCTCACCAGCCAAATCCTTCTCACGGTAAATAGGGACCCAAAATGCCCCCAGACCAGGGCAGGTGGCCAGGCTTGGCTGGTACCTGCTGCACTGCTTGCTCCAGGTTTGCCCCAGGCTGAAGGAAATATCAGGATTTTTATGAGCTGTTCTTGCTGGAGTCGTGTGCTGAGATCCAGGAGAACGCTGGCAGTCGGGGTGCCACGAGATGTCACTTCTGCTTACATCCAACAGGCCTTTGGAGATAATCTGCTGCTTCTAAGGGGCTGAGGAGGGTTTGCACTTTGGCTGGAGACAAGGCAGGAGGGAACCCCAGGAAGAAAGGCACACTCCTGCACTAGAGCCCTCATGAATATTAATTGAGCCAACACAAAAGAAGCTGCAGCATTAATATGAGCAGCATGATAAAACAGACTTGAGCTTGTGACATGTTCAATCTCTCATTTAATTTTTATAGGACTTGATTAAGATGACTTTGCTTGAATTTTTATACTGTTTACTATAAAACATTATCATTTTCTTCAAAATCTATCGAGACAGACAAACCACACATTTGCCAAGCTGTTAAATAAATAGTATTAAATCAACAATACCCAGGATCCCCAAATGCGAGTCATTTCCATGTATATTGATTTTAGTTCCATTTGCTGCAATAAAAGTTTTGTCTCTAAGCAGAAGACAAAAAAACCTAACCATTTTATCAGATTGTTTTAGTTTTAATTCTTGAAATAATGTAGCTCTGCAGTCCCTGTGTGGGGCAAACTGGCCCTAAGTGCTCTGAGAGAGAGCTGAGGAATCAGGGATGGACAGCACAGGCCTGGGCAGCTCCTGCCCACACACAGCAGGGGAGGCCAGGAAGGCACAAAGGAGCAAATCCCCCAAGAAAGGGGCTGGGAGGGCTGGGGGTGCCCACCTGGAGAGGAGAAGGTGGTGGGGAGCCCTTCCAGAACCTTCCAGGGTCTGGGGGGAGCACAGGGACCCTCAGCAGGAACTGATGGGACAAGGAGCAATGGGTGCAAAGTGACAGAGGGGAAATTGAGCTGCATGTTGGGAATTGGGAATTGTTCCCTGGCAGGGTGGGCAGCCCTGGCACAGGATGGAATTCTCAGAGCAGCTGTGGCTGCCCCTGGATCCCTGGCAGTGCCCAAGGCCAGGCTGGACATTGAGGAGCAGCTGGGACAGTGGGAGGTGTCCCTGCCATGGCAGGGTGGCACTGGGTGGGATTTGGGGTCCCTCCCAGCCCAACCCATCCCATGGCTCCCAGCAGAAGCTGCTGCTCGAGCAGCTGACAGGCATCTCCAGAGTTTTGCCACACTCGGTGACACCCCGAACTCCAAATTTCAGCAGTTTAATTCTGGCACAGCAGATTTGCAGCACATTTTACAAGAGGCAGCGAGTGTAACTCGACACAGGAAACAGCACCAAAGCTGTGAAAGAGGATGGAAAGCACAAACTCTGAGAGGATAAACTGGGAAGCAGCTCCCAGGGCCAAGGAGTGGGCAAGTGGCAGCAGGGGAGAGCTCGCCCTGCCCAGCAGGAACCACAGCAGCTGCTCTGCACCAGCCAGAGCTATTATTTTGTAACATGTTTCCCAACAAAATAATTCCATCAAAACACAGATTCAACATAACTCAGATAAATCAGCACATAAAATCAGATTCTACAGAAAGCACAGTATTTCTATTCTAAGTACAAAGAAATTACGAGAAAAATATATTTACTCTGGCATTTTTCTACCTCCAAAAGGCAAGTTTTAAAAACACTTTTTTTGTCTGGGAAAAACGTGGAATCCCCACCTTCAGATTTATACCTGCTAGAGAACAACCCCCCCTGGGTCCCAGAGCCGGGCTTAGCACAAAACTTCTCTTTAAATGGGTTAAAGCCCTGGGGTGCTCTCGTGTATCACTGTGACACATGAAAGCTGCTGAACACGGAATGGGAAAAGGGTTTTGGAGCAACAAAGTTCACCTTGTTAAAAATGCTCTCCCTGCAGAGGCTTCAACATCCCCCATCCATCACCACGTCAGGCTCTGGCAGTTTGGGACTGCTCAGTCAGGAACGGGGAGAACAGGAGGGAACAGGAGCCCAGACTGCTCCTCAGAGCAAAAATAACTCCAGCACTCACAGCAGCCAGCCCCAGGAAAAAGGCTCCTCACAGACTTCTCCAAAGGCTGGCTTTGTGTCCGGCATCTACAGCATCTTCATCAGCATCCACACCCACCCCCACATCACCCACAGCACCCACACCCACACCCACCCACAGCCACAGCCATCCACAGCCATCCACAGCCACATCCACACCACCCACATCATCCACACCCACATCATCCACATCATCCCTGTCCATATCCACATCATCCACACCCACACCCACATCATCCACATCACCCACACCCACATCACCCACATCATCCACATCCACATCACCCACATCATCC
>QUSF01000187.1:97885-110598 GCA_003676055.1 Chloebia gouldiae | reverse complement strand
CTCCCTGCTCCCAGCTCCCTGCCCTCCCTGCTCCCATGTCCCTGCTCCCTGCTGCCCGCTGCCTGCCCTCCCTTCCCGGGCACAGCCGCTCCTCGGGAGGCTCAGCAGGTTCAGCACCCCAGAACTGCTCCTCTCCTGCAGCCAGCGCTGACTCGGGTGTGAGCAACGGGGGCTCAGTGCTGTGGGCACACAGCAAGGGCTGCCTGCCTCAGAAGGGATGTGGGGATCGTGGAATCACAGAACCCCAGACTGGTGTGGGTTGGGAGGGACCCCAAATCCCCCCCAGTGCCACCCTGCAGGGACACCTCCCACTGCCCCAGCTGCTCCAGCCCCAGTGTCCAACCTGGCCTTGGGCACTGCCAGGGATCCAGGGACAGCCACAGCTGCTCTTTCATCAGTCATTGGATGAATGCTTTTATTTTCATGTAAAATCTGATGGCAGAAACTTTTGGGTTATTGACAGAAACTCACTGTGCTGTCATCAGGAAGAATAGTGAATTTTCCTGTTGTCAGATGAAGTCTTTGAAAGGTTATCGATTTGTTGCACTGCCCTCTGCACAGCTGGGACTCGCTCTAATCTTATTTACTTGCATGTCACAGACCAATCATGTATTGATTAATTCCTTTTAAGCCAGAAACAGTGACCATCTCCTCCACAGAACAGCAAAGGCGATGACTGGGGTATGGAGTCACACTTGCTGCTCAGACAGCTTCAATTTTGTGTTTGGTTTTCAGCCTGTGGGTTGGGCCTGACATGAGGGCTCAGCCCAGCTGTGAGGGACAGGTATTTCAGGCATTGCACAGAAGTTGTTTGTGATCCCAAACCAGTGATAAACTTGCATTAGTTTAGAAATGGATAATGTTCACTGACATTTCTTTGGTTTCTTACTAATAAAAATCAAAGTAATCCGCCTGCTTCCTAGCAGTACAGTGTGAAACAGTGGGAATTTCAGGACTGATTTGGAAAAATGTGCCTACAACTCCTGACAGAAGGAGAGGGAATGGCCTCAGGCTGGGCAGGGCAGGTCAGGGTGGAACCAGCAGGAATTTCCCCATGGAAAGGGGCTCAGGGATTGGCACTGCCCAGGGAGGGTTGGATCCCCATCCCTGGAGGTGTCCCCTGGAGGTGGCACTCAGGGCTGGGACAGGGTGCGGATGGGGCCCAGCTGGGACTCCCTGGGCTGGGAGGGCTTTTCCAGCCCAAATGATTTGGTGATTCTGTGGCTGCTGCTCTCCTGTGCAGACACAGGCTCAAACCCCGCTGAAATCTGAGCGCTCCCTGTCTCCATCCCACCACGGGGTTGGTCATTAACCTCCCTGGCTGCCCTGGAAATCGAACCGTGTGTGTATTTCATGCTGAGCGTTCCTTGGAATCGGGTTCATCATTAACCACCCAGCTGCTCCCGCTCCTTTCCGCGCTGCTGCTGCTCGCCCAGGAGGTGACGTGGGCAGTGTGGGGAGGAACACGATGAGCCTTAAGGTCCCTTGCACCCAAACCCTCGTGGGATTTGCTGATTCTCTGATTTTATTCCGCTGGGGCGTTACTAAAGAAGGCTGTGTGTGGCGTGGCCGCTGCCGTGGCAGGGCTGTGTGTCCTGGCCGTGTCTGTCACGCTCCCCAGCATCCCCACACACCTTGTGCCGTCCTGTGCTGGCTGCACGGGGGGATTGATCCTGCCTGCCCTGAGCTCCGTGCACAGGGAGCTCAGAACCTGAGCTGCCACAGCTGGACGGGGCACGAGCCAGGGCCCAAACCCAGAGTGCTGCTGGTTTGCTTCTCAGTCTTAATGGAAAAAACTCTGACCACTTCCACTGTGAATCGGCAAAGCAGAGCATGAAAATTCCTCCAGCTCTTCTTTACTCACTAACTTTGGGTTTTTTAAGTCCATTCCCATTTTTGTACAGCTCAGCCCATGGAAGCTGCCAGAGGAATGCTTCTCCTGAGCACTTGCCAGCCAGAAAACAAACCCCAATTCTTTGAGTGATGCAAACCACTGCTGGGCTCTTGCTGTAGGTCACTTACAGCACTGCCTGCAACGTGACTTGTTTTGCTTACAAACTCCCACAAAGTGTTGCAATTCAGCTCTAAAAATAGAAACCAGCTTTATTTGTCCCAGAGCTGTTGTTGTCACAGCTCTCAGAGCCACTGCCAGTCCTGTTGTCTCCGAGTGCCACTACGTGTCCCTTTGGCAAAGGAGAATTGAACCACCCAGCAGGGAGCAGGCAGGGGGAACACAGCGTTGGGGACCCACAAAAAGAGGAACAAGCTTCTAAGGAATCTGGTTAGCAGGGGCATGCTTCTTGTCCTGCACAGTTGTGAGCTTTGGATGGAGGGAAAATGAAGATTTTCAATGGAAAATGAAGATTTTCAATGGAAAGCTCCAGATACTTAGCTGTTGTTTAGAAGAAAAAACTTTCTGAAACTGAAACTGTGCTCCAGGGTAGGTTTCTGCTTCCCAGCCCTGCACTCAGATCACTCTGTCATTCCTGTCAGCAGTTCATGGATATACACCAGGAACAGTTCCCACTCTTCTTCCCAGTCTTCACTATTTTTCATGTCAAGAAAACACAAAATCAAGCAAATATCCTCTTTGCTTGTAGAGAACTGGGTGGTGTGGGGCTGTTGGAAGTATCTTGTACACAAATGCATTTCTTTTATGCATGTTTGTGATTAGTTTCTGATGGAAAGGGAATTTTCAGTGGGTGAGTGAATATTGACAATGGGTATTTCCTCAGGTATGAGGAGCAGCAAGATACAGCACCCTGGGGGTTACAGACCTGCTTTATATCTGTACTTTTTAGTCCTCAAATCAAACCTTACAGGCCTTGCAACACCACGTGCCTTTTCCCACCCTCCCAGCACTCCCAGGTCTCCTCAGAGCACGCTGGTACCCAGGAATGCCATTCCTGCCAGAGATACACCCGATGCCTGCCCTGCACTTCCACAGGGGTGGGATCCCAGGGATCATGGACCAGCTGGAGTGAGTCCAGAGGAGCCCCTCTGCTCTGGAGCCAGCCTGGCACACCTGGGGGGGCTCACCTGGAGAGGAGCAGCTCCAGGGAGAGCTCAGAGCTCTGCCAGGCCCTGGAGGGGCTCCAGGAGAGCTGGAGAGGGGCTGGGGACAAGGATGGAGGGACAGGACACAGGGAATGGCTCCCACTGCCAGAGGGCAGGGATGGGTGGGAGATTGGGAATTGGGAGTTGTTCCCTGGCAGGGTGAGCAGCCCTGGCATAGGATGGAATTCCCAGAGCAGCTGTGGCTGCCCCTGGATCCCTGGCACTGCCCAAGGCCAGGCTGGACACTGGGGCTGGAGCAGCTGGGACAGTGGGAGGTGTCCCTGCCATGGCAGGGTGGCACTGGGGGGAATTTGGGGTCCCTCCCACCCAGAAGAGCCCGTGATTCCATGACTCTAGAACTTGGTCCCATCTCTGATGCTAGGAGCAAGTGCAAAGGTTGGTGGCTGTTTTTAAATCCAAGTATCCTTCAATCCCCCCCCCCCGCCCTTTTCAGCAAGGCAGCCCCGCTGGAGGAGCAGCTCCGTGCGGGCTCCAGCTGTGCTGGGTGCGGAGCTTCGGCTTCCTCAGGGAGCTGGAAACGCCGATCCCGGCCGGAGCGAGGGGCCCTGAGCGCCGGAGGGACGCGTTGGAACGGCATCCTCAGCTGGCTGGGAAGGGATGGGACGGAGAGCTCTGGATGCGGGAGCGGAGCTGTTCTCGGGATGGGAAGGCAGGGATGGGAGGCTCTGGAGCCAGGAGCGGTGCTGATCTCGGGAAGGCAGGGATGGGAGGGCTCTGGAGCCAGCAGCGGTGCTGATCTCGGGAAGGCAGGGATGGGAGGGCTCTGGAGCCAGCAGCGGAGCTGATCTCGGGAAGGGAAGGCAGGGATGGGAGGGCTCTGGAGCCAGGAGCGGTGCTGGTCTCGGGAAGGCAGGGATGGGAGGGCTCTGGAGCCAGCAGCGGTGCTGATCTCGGGAAGGGAAGGCAGGGATGGGAGGGCTCTGGAGCCAGCAGCGGTGCTGATCTCGGGAAGGGAAGGCAGGGATGGGAGGGCTCTGGAGCCAGCAGCGGTGCTGACGTGCTGCCGGAGCTGCAGTGACTCCGCAATGGCTGAGCCTGCCGGCACTGAGCTCATCCCGCAGCCTGCCGGGGAAACCTGTCCTTAGCTCCTCCGACCGCTCGGATCCGCGCTCGGGCTACGTGGTGAGCACATTTTACTTTACGCTTGCGAGATTTTTAGTATTTTTTGGTTTATTTCCCTTCTCTGTCCTCTCCGTGCTTCCCTGGACCAATCGATGCATCACTCCTCATCCGATGCCCCTGTTTAGAGGACAGAGAGGGAAAACAGAAATATATGCAGCAGGGATGGATTATTTTTTTAGCCTTTTGCAGTGTGGATCGTAAACATCTCTGTAAATGTGTCTGCTCGGGCAGCCTGCAGGTTTTACCTGGAGTGCAGTGCAGGCAGGGGCCCCCTTGGCGTGCAGCAGGAGGGACTGAGCCCTCTGCCTACCTGTGCTCTTCATTAGCGTCTACCTGTGCTCGCTAATGAGCGCCTAACTGTGCTCCTTAATGAGTGCCTGCCTGTGCTTATTAATCAGTGCTTACCTGTGTGATGGATCTATAAAAATGGACATAATGTGTGATAGACAGACAGGCAGATTTGCTGAACGTGACCCTTCTGCTGCCCACAGGCTGTGTGGGCTCCATTTGCAGGTGTTCGTTTGGCAGTCTGTGTCTGGGGTTTGTTCTCCGGGGTGGTGATAACCACGGCTCTGATTTGTGAAGCTCTGCTCTCCCTGCCAGGAAGGGGATGGCTCTGCCTGGCACTGGGGCCCAGCTGCACCTTCCTGCTCCCTCCATTCCTCAGGATTTTTCTGTCGTGGGTGATGCAGTTGGAATGCCAGGGTCAGAGATTGCTGCTGGATCTCCTTGCAGCTGTAGGTGTTGGTGCCTGGGGTAACACACGCCCTGCTGAATGGCTGTGACAAACAATCTGTGTCTGTGTTCCCGGGGAGCTGATTCGGGTATTTCCTGCCTGCTGAGCCCTGAGCTGGCTCAGAGCTGCTTCCCATGGCAGCCCTGTCCTCAGGGGACAGCAGGCTCGCCAGGCTGGGTGGGCCCTGCAGCCCCCTGGCAGGGTGACGCTGCTGTCCCTGTCCATGGTAGGGGTGCAATGGGATGTGCTTCAAGAGCCCTCACAACCCAAGCCACTCTGGCCTTTTGATTCTGTTCTGTGCTATTTCACCTAAAAAAAAGAAAGTTTTTATTTTTCTTCCCAGCTGCTTGTTCTCTCAGTCATTTTAAATGTGATTTGTCTCATCCAGATTCTTTTTCCTTTCAGTTCATGGGATGCCTCTACTGTCACTGTTAAAAATGGAGACAAAAATTAGAAAACCCATTGGAGTCCCATTGACTTTTGCCTGTTATTTCACACGCTGTGATACAGCCAGGGAAAGGTGTGTAGTACAAAACAATGATTTCCTGGCAAGCCTCACAGCTGTCAGCCTGGGCTCTCAGCTGACATGCAGCATCCTTACCTGAGTGCAGTAACCTCTCTGCACGCGGGCTCCTCTCTGTAAGGGCGTGCTGGGTGCTCAGTGTGGGCTCAGAAGCTGAACATTTCTCAGGGTAGGTTACTTTACTTTGCAGTGCAATTTCTGCCTGGTTTGTGTTGGCTCCTGGCAGCTTCCTGGCCCATCACCCTTCTTCTTCACCTGCAAATATCAGACTGGTAGGAATTTTAGTGTTTGCAGTGGTGATTGAGGGTTTGCAGTGGCACCAGCACGAGGCCACAAGAACAGCCTGACCAGAGGAAATTGCATTTGTCACCAAGGCCCTGATGGAGCAAATAACACCCCACTTGAATAAGGCTTTAAAGAATGTGCTGAAGGCTCATGGGCTGTCTTGACAAATAGCAGTCTGGGATGTATTTGTGGAACTGTGTGCCTGTAAATCCTTCCCTTGCTATGTGCTCAGTTGTCAACACCTCCCACGTGGTGAAGTTTCACCAAGTTTCCCAGTGCACTGTCACTTTACATGAAGAGTAAAACTTTGCTTTTTTTCTCCTAGAATGCATCTCTATAATATTACTTTTTATTGAAGATGGCTTGAATTCAAAGTAGCATCAGTAAATGAATGTTAACAAGTGAAGGCCTTTAAATAATGATCTTTAACATTTTCTCTTAAAACATGTGTTCTCAGTTTGTCACCTTCTGTGCTGCAGCTCTTCATGTATGATCAGGAACAGAGGCTCAGCTTAAATGGAAAAACAATTTAAAAGGCAAGTCCAAAAAATTTTACACATCCTGGTTGACTGGGATGTAGGATTAGAACCCATCCAGCCACTCTGGGAGCGAGACTCTAACAGCGCTGAACAATTTTAAGACACATAAGAACATTTGTATGAATATATTTTATGGTAAAAGCTGACAAATATTAGCCAATACTTCAGAAATCCAAATGAAATCATTTGTGGGATCCTGTCTTTATTTGCCCACAGTGGGCCAGGAGCAGGTACCTGCCTGCAGAGGAGAGGAGAGCTTCCTTCTCCCAGAGCAGTGAGTGTTGGCTGCTGCACTGACAAAATGCTAATCCATTTCTAGCAGTCATTTCAAAGCTAATTCCTGATTTTCCAACTACAGCCAAGTGTGCCATGCCCAAATAAAGGCCCAAAGATGTCAGGGTTGAAGAGAATTCTGTAGGAATGACTCTAATGGAGAATGACACGGTGGCAGACTTTTGAGCATCTCTTCATTGCCGTGCAGACCCGCAGCTCTCGGGCACACGTGATCAGGGATTTGTTATTTGCTGCTGGTGTGGAACAGAGAGGAGGGGTCAATGGATTTCAGCTGTGGAGCAGAGGCAGTGCCTGAGGACACAGCTGGGAAAGGCTTGTGAGGATGCCAGGAGGATGAAGGGGTTTCCTCAAACTCCCAGGGCAGCAGCAGGCTGTGGAGTCCTGGCTGTCCTCAAGGCCAGTGCAGATCTGGGGCTCTTGCTGCTGTGGTTGTTCGACCTTGCCAAGGGCACGTGCCAACAGGGACTCTTCCAAAGGCTCATTGAAGCTGCAGAAGGTGCCTTTTCTGTGCCCTCAGCTCACATTCCTGGCTCTGTTTGCCCTGCTGGTGGTCCCAGCTCGGCTGGCCCAGCCTGGAGGCACCGCTGCCCAGGGAGGGGCTGGGCTTCGACCCCACAGCTCTCCCACTGCCCCTGGGGTGGGCTCATGGGCTGGGCTGGGGCTTGGGAGGGTCCTCAAAGCTCATCCCATTCCTGGGACCAGCCAGGCTTTACCCAGCGTGTGGCACAAAGGGTGGCATTCCCATCCTCTGGACAGACAGACACCATTCTGTCTCTTGGGAGAAGCACAGGGAGAAGAAGATAAAACAATCTTT
Source organism: Chloebia gouldiae (assembly GCA_003676055.1). Classification (NCBI taxonomy): domain Eukaryota; kingdom Metazoa; phylum Chordata; class Aves; order Passeriformes; family Passeridae; genus Chloebia; species Chloebia gouldiae. The sequence continues at coordinate 103,207 of QUSF01000187.1, read as the reverse complement.
ATCACTGCTCCTTGGTTCTCCCCATGTGGGATGTGGTGTGGGGATTGTTCACCTGCAGCCATGGCTGGGTTGGATTCTGGGGAAGTTGTCTGGGGTCAGTGACCAATGGATCCAGCTGGGCTGGACTCTCAGCAGAGTCACGAGTGTGAGTTTGTTAGAAGAAGTAAGTGTGTAGAATAGGATAGTATCTCTTTAAATAGTACATTATTGTGATATAGTATAGTTTTAATAAAGCAATCCTTCAGTCTCCTGATCTGGAGCAGACATCATCATTTCTTCCCTGCACCCCGGGTATCCCCACATTTTTCCTGTACACAGAGGGTCGAGGTACCACGAGATTTGAGCAGGGTGTGTTAAACACAATTTGCTATGAGCACTTACCAGACCAGGCAGCAGCCACTGGCCACGGTGCCTGGTTTGTTTGCTCCCAGGGCTGCTGTGCTTGTTCTCAGAGTCGCTGTTGGTGATCCCTGCTGTGCTGGTGTCCCCTCTGAGGTGTCCCTGCTGCGCTCGGGGTGCCCTCGTGTGGGGTTTGTGACACTTGGTGATGGTACAATGGAAGGGTCTTCAAGGAAAATTGATTTGCTTGATGTGCAGTATAAAAAGCAAGTGGAAAACACTCAGTGGTCAAGATTTACCCATTCCATCCCAGGTGATGCCTGCAGTGCTAAAAGCCTTTTCTCTCAATCAAAATGCTTTTTGGATTTCTACTGTGGCTACTAATGACTAATAAATACTTGTTGTACTGGTAGATCCCAGCTTCTCCCTGCCTGAGCTCTCCACGTTCCCAGCTGTCACTGAAGGAGGTGGGATGGATTTGGGGTTTGTAGGGCAGCCCTGGTACATCCCAGAGCAGGATTTGGGGTCTGTAAGCCCTGGTACATCCCAGAGCAGGATTTGGGGGCTGTAAGCCCTGGTACATCCCAGAGCAGGATTTGGGGTCTGTAAGCCCTGGTACATCCCAGAGCAGGATTTGGGGTTTGTAAGCCCTGGTACATCCCAGAGCAGGATTTGGGGTTTGTAGGGCAGCCCTGGTACATCCCAGAGCAGGATCTGGGGTCTGCAAGCCCTGGTACATCCCAGAGCAGGATTTGGGGTCTGTAAGCCCTGGTACATCCCAGAGGTGCTGGGAGCCCCTGGGGAGGCTCCTGCAGGGCTCCTGCTCAGGCAGCCCTGTCACAAAGGGGGATCCCTTTATTGTGGTGCTGCCTCTGGCGGATTCCTTGCACAATTTGGCACTCCCACCTTTCCTCTGCTCTTTCCTCAGCGTTTCCCCCTCCAGCTGCTGCTCAGGGAGCCCAGAGCTGCAGAGCTGGGGGCTCCTGGCACCCCCAGCCCACCAGAGCCCCGCTGCTCTGCTCCTGCCCCTCACCTCTGGGAAAGGGGGGCTCAGGGGAGCCCTTGTGGTCAGCTCTGCTCCCAGGGAGCAGGGCAGGAGGAGAGGGAACGGCCAGGGAGGCTCAGGGTGGGCAGGGGGAAAAAGCATTCAGGGAAAGGCACGTCCAGCCCTGCCACAGGCTGGCCAGGAAGGTTCACAAAGCATGAGGATGTGGCACTGAGGACATGGCTGTGGTGGCCTTGGCTGGGCTGGGCTGACAGCTGGACTCAGTGAGCTCAGGGGTCTTTTCCAGCCATAAGGATTCCACAGCTCTGTGATTCAGCAGCACAGTCAGAGACAAATCCAAACCAGCCTTTGGAACAAAGGGTGGTCTTTGGGTTTCATTTTCTCTCCTTTCCTGAGTACTCAGCTGGTTCCTGAATTGGCACATGCAGAAATTCCAGTTCCACATATTGCCTATCCCAGTTTATAGGGACAAAGCAGCCCTGCCCAAGCTCTGGACTCTGCTGGTTTGCAGAGTTGCAGTGGAAGGGGGGCTCATCGGGTTTTATTCCCTTAGGATGCCTCAGGCATGGCAGGAGTTAAAGGAGCTGTTGCTTGTTACCTGCCAGTCACGCAGCAGGAGCAGCAGCCTGACCTGCTTCCAGCCTGAGGGAGCTCTGCCAGGCTGCACTTCCTAAACAAAGCCAATTTCTTGCTTTCTTTGGTCAGGATTTTTTTTTTTCCCTCTTACCAAAATATCAGTCTGTGTCCTAGGACTGCCATGGCTTTGGCCTGATAGGTTTTACAACCACAAATTGAGTAAAAAACCCATAGTGGAGAAGCAAGGAGTGCAGCAAACAGGATGTATCATGGGTCTGAAGAGGAATGGAGAAACCAGGAATGCTTAAAGCTCCCTAAAGTTGTGCTGCAGGAAAGAAGAGGCGGATGTGGATGCTGAGACAGGAAAGGCAGGGGCACAAGGATGGGGAGGGTCACAAAGGCTGCTGTCAGAGTCAGCATCAAGAGCAGGAGCAGGCAGATATAAACATGGTCTTGTCCCTCAAGGCTCTTTTGGGAGTTTGGGTGCTGTGGGGTTGGTGGGTTTTTTTTGTTATTTTGTCTGTTCAAAGGGAAGATATGAAATGGGAGTGTGTGAAATGAGTTTCTTCAGCAGTGCCCAGTGACCAGCAGGATCCCAGACTGGTTTGGGTGGGAAGGAGCTTGAAGCTCATCTGATTGCACCCCCTGCCCTGGGCAGGGGCACATCCAGGAGCCCAGGTCGCTCTGTCCAGCCTGGCCTGGAACGGCAGCAGAGGGTCAGGCTCAGTCTGGCGCGTGCCAGCCCCTCAGGGAGCCTGGCAGACCCCTGGAGCAGCCCAGCAGCTCTGCTGTTGTGCAGCACAAAGCTCAGTAAAGGACTGGAGAAAGCCTTACTGCAAAGCTCTTTCTCCTCCTTTCCCTGTAAATTCCTTGCCGTTACGATGTGAGGGTTCTTCTTCTTTCCAAGAGCTGGGCTGAGGTCTGGGTATGTCCTGCTGTGAGAGCAGCAACAGTTCCATGAGGGGAACAAGCTGTTGGTTGACTCAGTGTTAAACATGTTAAACATAAACATGTGAAACTAAAGAGAAATAAATGCTCTGCTAAAAGTATCACTGCTGCTGTTTAAAAATAAGCCAGTCAACAGCTGACTCTGAGAGTGAGGAGGATTACCCAGGCAGGAATGTCTCCTTTTCTGCCTCTGTCTCCGTGTCAGTCCCACGGGGTATCGGAGAGGCGGTGAGCAGAGGCAGCTCCCGGGAGGGATGGCTGCCAGGCAGGGATGCACTCCCACAGCCCCGGATCGGGGCTGAGGGGCAGGAGCAAAGCCCCAGGGGCTGGTTAGAACAGCAGCTGCAGCCCGGGGATGCAGTTTGGAGGTGGTGATGTCCACCAGCACTGTGCACAGCCCTGGCTGTGAGCAGGGTGCTCCAGCCCTGCTGAGGGGCTGTGCCTGTGCCTTTGGAACGCTATTCCTGCCTGCTTGTTTCACACTAATGACACCCATCTGTTCAGGGTACCATGTGTGCCAACTTCGGGCCTTCCCGTTTCCCGGGAGCTCTGAATTCCAAGCTGGCTTGGTTCACATCGAGTAAAATTTCCTGAGATGTTTTCTCATGTGCTCTGTCACCCAAATCAGTTTTGTTACATCCAAATGTAGGCCATCAGCCACGCAGGCCTGCTAGGAGTCATTTGTTCCCCCCGTTGTTATTTCATCGCTGTTGTGTTTTCCTGCTCAAACCCACTGCTGGCTCTGGCTCGTGTCCTGCCCAGCGCTGACAATGAATCGAACACCAGAACTGGGAGTGGAGACCTCGCTGGGCCAAGCTGTGCCCTGGACATCAGAGCCTGTGCCACTCCCTCTGCAGCCCAGGAGGCCCTGATTCCCTCAGGTGCCTCAGTGCAGGGGTGCTGGGCACCCCAGGCCAGCTGCCCCCAGAGATGGGTCACTGCCCCGGCTGCCGTCTCCTCGTGAGCAGAGGCTGGGAGGCAGCTCAGAGAGAAAAGCTCTGTGTCAAATGTCACATCTGGCAGCCCTGCAGCACCTCTTCAGAACATCTCATTTGGATCCTGAAATATTTGTAATATTCTGGCTGGGATATAGGATTTGTTTTGTTTTGTTTTTTTTTTAATTGCAACACATCGACTTTGAAGATGAAGCATAAAAATTATTTTTAGCATTTGATGCTAAGTCATCAGGGATGATAAAGGAGAAAGAACAACAGTTATAGCTCACTTCTCTTTGGCAACAGCACAAAAAGCCCATCCTCTTTCCTGGCTGAGTAAGGAGCTTTCCTCAAAGTTGACCTCAAAGCTCATCCAGTGCCACCCCTGCCATGGCAGGGACACCTCCCACTGTCCCAGCTGCTCCAGCCCCAGTGTCCAGCCTGGCCTTGGGCACTGCCAGGGATCCAGGGTGGGCACCTGTGCCAGGGCTGCCCACCCTGCCAGGGAACAATTCCCAATTCCCAATCTCCCACCCATCCCTGCCCTCTGGCAGTGGGAGCCTTTCCCTGGCTCCTGTCCCTCCATCCTTGTCCCCAGTCCCTCTGCAGCTCTCCTGGAGCCCCTCCAGGCCCTGGCAGAGCTCTGAGCTCTCCCTGGAGCTGCTCCTCTCCAGGTGAGCACCCCCAGCTCCCCCAGCCTGGCTCCAGATGGGCTCCAGCTGCAAAAAAGGGCTTTAAAATTCTTTATTTTAATTAAACATAAGTGCTTCTAAAAATTCAAATGCCATTCTAAAACATTTCACTTTCATTTTTGACAGCATCTCAATTTCTCATCTTGATGTTTTGACTAAAATGATTGAGAAATAAATCCGTCACCCAAAAATGCTCCAGGCAGCGATGTTTGCCCCAGCAGCCGTGTGGGGTGGTTGAGTGCCCATCCCTGGAGGTGTCCCAGGAGTTCCTGGGGTGGCACTCAGGCTCTGGGCTGGGGACAGGGCGGGGATGGGGCACAGATGGCACTCCACAGTCCTGGACTTCTCCGGGCTGAACAATTCTGTGACCTGTGTGCCAGGCACTGCCTGGTGCCTGCAGCCCCTGGCAGCTCTCTGGAAGCTCAGCCACTGATCTGCAGCAGTTTTTGCCCTTTTAGAAAAAGGAAAGGAAAAGGCAGAGGAGCAGCAGGTTTGGCCTCCATGGCAACGGCAGCGGCTGCGCTGGGCTCCAGCCGTGCCTGGAAGGTGCTCCTGGGGATGGGTTTGGTTCCAAAACCTGTTTGCTACAAGCCCCTTGCCAGCGAGGGAAGTCGTGTTTTCCTCAGTGCAGTGAGCACAGGGATGTGCAGGGGCCAAGCAGGGCTCAGGGATCCCCTGGGGGCTGCCAGGGACAGGCCTGCCCTGGAAGAAGGGGAGCAGGGCAGACAGGGAACTGGGCACTGAAAGCTCTGCTCAGTGCCAAACACAGGATTTCACTGCCATCCCCTCTGGTTTGTATCCTGGAGAGAAGGGGAGCAGGGCAGAC
>QUSF01000187.1:56554-84899 GCA_003676055.1 Chloebia gouldiae | reverse complement strand
CCTGGGTGGACCCCAGGACAATAATTGTCCCGATGAAGGAGCAGGACACCGCCGGGCAGGCGGGTGCGGCCGGGGGGGACAGGCCCTGCCCCCAGGGAACAAGGGATGGGACGAGGGCTGCATCAGAGGAGGTTCAGGTTGGATATTGGATATTTCTCCGCGGAAAGGGCTGTCCAGCCCAGAGGCGGAGTCGCCAGCCCTGGAGGGCCGTACAAGCCGTGTGCATGGCGCACCCGGGCCGCGGGTCTCTGTCGGCGCTGGGGAAGGGCCGGACTGACGCCCGGCGCCAGAGGAGTGTCCAGCCCCGCAGAGCTGCGGCCGCGCCCTTGGCGGGGATGGCAGCCCCGCAGCTGGCGCCGCGGCCTGCTGGGCGCTGGGGCCCTGCCGGCCCGTGACGCTGTCCCTCCGCAGGCCACAGAAGATGTAGAGCGGCGAGCGGCGAGCAGCGGGGCCGGGCCTCCCTCACCATGGCCAAGAGGGGCTCCAGCAGCCGCGCCAGGGGGGACAAGCCCGACGCCCTGGCCGCCCTGCAGGCCGCCAACGAGGAGCTCAGGGCCAAGCTCACCGACATCCAGATCGAGCTCCAGCAGGAGAAGAGCAAGGTGGGCAGCTTCCCTTCCCGTGAGCGTCGCACAGGAATTTCAGGATGCCGAGTTCTCTCTGCTGGTTCTCCTCTTCCCTTTGGGTTTTGCACACAAACTCCTCCAAACCCGCTGCTTACCCAGGTGTACAGCACTGAACCTCAGCTCTGCCTCCCGCACTCACTCCCAGACTGAAGGAGGCACAGCTTCTCCCTCAGCCTTTGGGAGAGGGACAGCGGATGGGGCTGGAGCCTCAGCTCTGAGAGCTTCCAGCTCTCACCCTCAGATCACTTCTCAGCAAGAGCATGGACATTAATTGGCTTTTCCCCAATTCTCCAAATCATTTCCACTGATAGACTTTGTGGGGGGGGGGGGGGTCGGTTCCAGAATAAAGTGCAGGGTTCCAGGGTTTTCGGTTCCAGAAGTTCCATGCAGGGACAAAATGATAGCTTGCATTTTTCCATGAATTTGCATCACTATTAGGCATTTTAGACCATGAATGTGACACACAGGTGTAAGTAAATAGAATATCTATTGATCCTTTTGCTGTGCAGCAGCATTAGCAGCTTTAAGGCTGAGGACTTTGTTTTCCTTCTCCCTGTCCTTCACAGCCACTTCTGTCCGTGGCTTCTCTAGAGTTTATGGCACAGTTTTAAATGAAACATCACTTGAGCCTTGTGTGGTCAGGTACAGTCAGTTATTTCTGCTGAATAATTCATTGCTTCAAAAGCATCTGGTAAAATGCAGCTGTTTGGGGCTTCCCAGGAGCTTGCACAGAGCTGTTTGTGCCCTCCCTGTGCACATGCAGAGCCTGAGCGGGCCAAAGTGATGGCCTTGGCACCTGATTTTTCCCTTATTTTGGGGTAATCTGCTGTGAGAGCTTCTGCAGAATAAAGCAAGGACTCTGACTTACTCAGAAGGTACTGAGTCCTGATTATATATTTTACATGAGTCTGCAGTGAAAGAAATGTCTTTGCTACCAGCAGTTTGTAGACACAAACATACCAGCATTGAGGTGTAATAGTGTAAAGTCATCTGTACCAGTTTTAAACAATATCATTATATATATTAATTGTTTGGTTGACTAAAAAAATATACTTTTTTGATTTTCCTTATAGGTCAGCAAGTTGGAAAGGGAGAAGAATCAGGAAGTGAAGCAGATCAAGGAGCACGAACAGCATAAAAGCACAGTGGTGGTCACAGAGCTCAAAGTCAAACTTCACGAAGACAAAATGAAAGAGCTCCAAGCTGTTCGAGAAACTCTTCTGAGACAGCACGAAGCCGAGCTGCTCAGAGTAATAAAAATTAAAGATAATGAAATCCAGAGACTACAGACCCTGCTCAACGCCGTGCGTGACGGGGGCCCGGACAAGGTGAAAACGGTGCTGCTCACCGAGGCCAAGGAGGAGGCCAAGAAGGGCTTCGAGGTGGAGAAAATCAAAATGCAGCAAGAAATTTCCGAGCTGAAGGGGGCCAAGAAACAGGTGGAGGAGGCTCTGACGATGGTGATCCAGGCTGACAAGATGAAAGCAGCCGAGATCAGGAGTGTGTATCACCTGCACCAGGAGGAGATCACCCGCATCAAGAGGGAGTGCGAGAGGGAAATCCGCAGGCTGGTACGTGTGGGCCCCTGCTCCTGCTGCTCGGGGCAGGAAATGTCAGTGCTGGGAGGGTGTGGAAACCCTGGGGCTGGCTCCAGCTCTGTTTGCATTTACCAGAAGAAAGGGCAAGCTGGTTTGGAAAAGTATTAGGAGGTTTTGTGAGAAAATTCTTTATCCATGTGAGAGCCCGTGGATGTTGTTCACATCAAAGGTAGCACGGAGAGCCCTCAGGTTCCTGGCTGGTCAGGGGAATGCTACTACAGTTTTGTGTCTTGGGTTATGCCTCTATTTCCTCACCAAGGAAATAGATCCTTCCTGATCCACCTTGGTGCCTCCCTTTGCCTGCCTTTGCTGGTTCCCATGAACATCCCATGGTGAGGCTTACACAATCCCAAGTGCTCTTTTTCTGCACCCCTGAGAGCCACCCACGCAGCAGGGCATTCAGGGCGAGCCCCTCTCCATGCCCAGCGTGGTGGTTTCCCCAGGACAGGGGCTGGTTCTGCTCCTGTGTGGCTCCCACCTGAGCAGGTGGCCGGGATCTCACCTGACCCTCAGGGACCCTCAGCCTGCCCTCACCCAACCCAGCCCCTGATCCTCAGCTGCAGCAGCTCCGCTCTCAAAGGCAAGAGCCTCACTCACACCTGTGGCTTTGGGGATTTCCTCTGGCATGTGTGGCACCAGGCTGGGGAGGTTTGTGATGCTTGGAAAAGGGGGAATTCCCTGTGGGCAGGAGCTCCCTCTCAGGGAAGCCCCTGCAGCAGAGCCTGGCAGGCCACCAGCCCCTGGTGGGGCTCAGGGGGTCATTGCTGCTGTCTCAGCCCCACACTCCTGCTGCCCTGCCCAGGGGCCTGGGGACACACCCGTGCCCTCATGATGTGTTTTGGGTCTTGTCTCGATGTCTGTGTGGTGTCACCATCGTTTTGTGTTTGCCATGCTGCTTTTCAGCACTCAGTGTCCTGGTACACACCCATCAGGTCCCTTATAAGTCATTAGCCCTTAGCTTTATCCTGTCCTACGATGACAGGAAATAACCCACACACACACGTTAGATGCAAAAGAGGGAAGAAGAAAAGCAACAAGAGATCTTTAGTTTTTTACTCTGCAATATATAGAATCACAAAAGTGGCAATGGATTGGAGGATGGAATTGCCACCTCTCCAACCACACTGGTCACACCAACAGCCCATCACTTCTCTCACAGATAAGAATGCAAAACAATCATTATTTACATGAACATGAGTGAGAACTCCAGGAGAAATGTGTAAACATCAGAAGGCATGGGAAACTTTTAGAAGAACTCTGAAACTTTAAAAAGAACAGGATGACATTATCCAACCTCTAAAATAAATTTAAAATGCCCAAGGAGGGTGCAGCCTGGCCCCATATCAAAGGCTGGCAGTGTGCCCACGCTGCAGAGACCCCTTGCAGGGCCTCCTACCCTGGAGGATGCTGCTACAGCATCACCTGAGCCCAGAGGGCCTGGCAGGGACTGACACCAGCAGTGGAGTGTCCCCTACCTTCATTTAGCCTCCTCTTCTCTCAGACTTTAGCTGTTAAGGTTTTTTCATAGATTAGTTTGTTTTTATGAAGAGGATATTAAAAATCGTTTATAACCAACTGCTTTATTGATGCTGTTCAAATATCCTGCAGTGTAAGTACATTCTTCTCTAGCCATACATCGCTGGTGCATTGATTTCATACAGCACAGTGAATGGGGGGCTAATGGACATCCTAAATAAACTTGCTGCATCACATGGAAAGGCCCTGCTAATGGCCTTTAATGCAGAAGCTGTAAAATAAATATGGTCTTACTTATAGGGAACAGAGTGGTTCAAGGGGATGTTATCTAAACTGCCTTTGAAAATCAAACTTTTTTACAGTTCCTGCTTGAAAGAATCAGGTAGGCTCACTGCACCAATGAAATTACCTGATGCCACGATTTTAGCAAGCCCTGAGTGCCTCGTGGGTGGAGTCGGGTGCTCTCAGCTCCATGGACCCCACCTCAGTTATTCTGGTGGGAGCTGGTGGCTCCTGGCACCTTGTGGGGAGGGCCCTGATGTCTGGGGTGAAGGCTGAGCAGTGCCCTGGTAACAGAATCGGGGCTCTCTGGCACAGCTTCGGGGCACTTTCTGTGCTTGCATTGCTGGCAGTCTGTGACAGGAGCAGGGGGACAGCCCCAGGCTGGGCAGGGCAGGCTCAGGGTGGAACCAGCAGGAATTTCCCCATGGAAAGGGGGTCAGGCACTGGAACTGCCCAGGGAGGGTTGGATCCCCATCCCTGGAGGTGTCCCCTGGAGGTGGCACTCAGGGCTGGGACAGGGTGGGGAGGGGCCCAGCTGGCACTGCAGGCTGTGTGATCTGGGTGCTCTCCAGATGAACCCCCAGCTCCTCAGCTCCGTTATCCCGGGGAAAGGATGCCAAAGGCTGCAGCCCATTCCCAGCGGCAGGGCTGGCACTCCCGGCGCTGCAGGCAGCACAGGGGAGGCAGTGGGTGTTTCCAGGTGCTGCTCTGAGCCCGGGGCTGTGCTGGCACACGGGGCTGTGCTGTTTGTGCCCGCCCAGGCTGGCTCAGCTCAGCCACTTCAGCTGGCTCACAGCCGCAGGGGTGGCACTGCAGAGGGTGAAACCCCCTTGCAGATGGTATCGAGCACGTGTGGCTACAGCCTCCTTTGGGGAGGATGGCTAATTTTAGTCAGCCGTTCTTAAGTTTCACTTTGTGCGTTTTAAACCGCCTGAAAATACTGCAGGGCTGTGTTTAATGCCATTTGTATGGGCAGGAGCACTCCCTGCTGGGGGTGTGCACAGCCAGGCGAAGCAGCTTTCAGCCTAGAGTGTTCCCCAAGCTTAACTGGCCTTGATGCTTGCTAAGTGGGAGCCAAAATGCAGTGTGGAAAAGAGCATTTAAACTTTAATTAACTCTAGGTCGGTCAGGAAGGAGAAGTTCTGTGCAGCCATGGCCACTGCAGCCTCTTCACTCCCATCTCCTTTATCAGGGGACTGGGAAATCAGAAAAACTGAGGAAATGGGATATGCTAGGTCCTGGGGAGGGGTTATTTTCAGTCTAGATAAATTTTAGTCAGTTGTGAGTAGCAGCCTGTGGCACTCCCCCTGTGAGACCACTGGACATGGAGACCTTCACGGCTCCCCCATGGCAGTGCCACCCCACAGCCAAGGAGGGGATCCAGGTTCTGAGCACCATCCTGACCCTCTGTGTTCCCAGAGACCCTGAGCTCTGCAAGACTGTGTCAGTTAGTGGAGATGTCTGATGGAAAGGGTGGCATCAGATGAACAGGTAGGAAGCTGACTTTTAAAATATTGATTTTATTGGTGATTGGTTTAGTCTTTACCCTCTGCTTTTGACTCCCCCGTGTGCTGAGAAACCCCCATATCTGGGATTACAAAGGTGGCACAGCACCTGAAGGGTAGACATATGTTCAAGTTAATTGTTCCTTCTTCCACGTGTGGATTTTTTAGTCATTTGTGGTTTGACCCTCATTTACCACATTTTTTTTCCAACTGAAGCAGGCTGAAGGATTTTGTTGTATATAGAAGCCAGACAACCTTACTTCTACGTTTAGGAGGGTCAGGAAAGCTCCTCATTCTGAGGGATTCCTTTCACGTCTCACGGGCCAGCTGTTAACAGCATTTTTCTCTGAGGACCTAAACAAGGAGTCCTTATTTCCTGGGCTGTAAGCACACTGTTGTAGTGCTCCAGCACACCCAGCACAGGGCTCGGGCTGGGCCTCTGGGAGAGCTTGGCAGCTCCTGTGGGGTTTGTGCCTCCAGCAGGAGCCCTGGGCATCCGTGGGCCCGGGCTGCACTCGTGGCTTTACGAGTGGCACTGAGGGTTACACTGGACCCAGCTCCCTCCCAGCCCAAACCCCTGGTGCCCAGCACAGGGAGGCGGTGGGGATGGGGATGGGGAGGGAGTGGAACACGCGGGGTGTGTGCCCCTGTGCCTGAGCCCTCCTCCCAGGCTGGCACACCCCACGGCCACCCTGTCCCTCCCGCCTGGGCATCCATCAGCCAGGTGCCAGCGTCCTGGCAGTCCCATCGGGGCTGGGACGGGTCTCCTGACAGGTCCTGATGCCAGCTCAGACCAGATGTGCCTCCACCAGACAGGGCTTCTCCTCTGTGCCCCCTGCCCGGGGCAGGCCTTTGACCCAGGCACTGTGGCAGCTTCAAAGGCCATTTTCGACAGCACCTCTCGACTTGGCAGGGCCCCAGGAATTTTGCAGGGACAGATGTCCCACGCAGGACCCTGCAGCCGGCTGTGAATGAGGATGGCAGTAACAACTCCAAGAGTCACGGCTCGAAGCCTCGAGCTGCAGAGCACCGAGGAGCAGCACAGCTCCCCGAGCACGGCTGCTGCTCTGTAATTGGCACCAGCTGTGCTGGGGCTGCCTCCCAACGAGCAGACACATAAATACTCATCAATATTCACCCAGCTCCGGAGCGCCAGGCAGGGTGGGAGCAGGGCGAGGAGCCAGAGCCTGGGCCAGGACCAGGACCAGGACAGCCCAGCATGAGGCCAGGCTGGCCCTGCCCGAGGGCTGCGTGCCCACGGACCCGCACCTCTGCCAGTGAGTTCTGGGGCCCCCGGCCCTGCCTCTCCTTCCTCCCCTCCATGTGCTCAGGGATCTTTTCCTTCCATCTGTGCTGTTTCCACGCTGTCTCTGTCTGTCAGGGGGCTGCAGGTACCAAACTTGGGCCTGTCTCATGTGTGGGAATTTACTCAGGTGAGGGAAGATGTCAGTGCTGATGTTTGCTTGTGGTTTATGAAGGTTATGTTTAGGGATTTTTTTTTTTTCTGGAAAATAAACCATTTGGTGAAATGCTGTGAAATGTTTTGCGTTTTCTCATCTCTTTGTTCCTCCCAATTTCATGTGTTGCCTTTGTTGTAATATGTCTTTGTTTCCATATAAATAAGAATCAACCCAATATTCTGCTTATTTTAAACAAATAATCATTTGATGATACATTATCTTTTCACCTGTGCATCCATTTAGATTTGTCCTCATTAGGCATTTAGCAGAAAGAGCTCAGGTGCTCCAGAGCTTTGTCTTTGTTTCATTCAAAGTCAGCAGGCACTGCCTTCACGGACATTGTTGAAAGGATCGTTAGTCAGTGGCAACCAAGATCCCTTTCATTTGCTGCATTTTGCTTTCCTGATACCTGTGTGACCTGCCAGCGCCTGCCCTGGGTGGGCCAGGTTGGCATTTACTGCAAACAAACTCTTTGGAGTGACAGTTGACTCCCTATGCCATTTTTTTCTCAGGTTTAGAGACAAAGCAGAGATTAAAGTATTAGCACAGCTCTTACAAGGCAAAATGTTCTTATTGAAGCAGGCCAGGTTTAAAAACTGACCTTTGAACTTAAATGTCTGAAGTCTCAAAAACCAATGGCAAAAATCTTGTGTTTCTGGAGTCTGGAAGCAGCTGGCAGAGCCTGAGGGCTGGGTGTGATTTCTGCCTCCCTTGCAATCCGTACCACTCATGCTGTGAGTGCCTCTGCAGCCGTGGGTGACGTGTCTGTGGGGTCCAGCGTGGGCAGCACCCCAGCCCAGCTGGGCTGGGGTCAGGGATTTAATTTGCTGGGCTAAGATCAGGGATTTCCTTCACTGGGCTGGGGTCAGCTGGGCTGGGGTCAGCTGGGCTAGGGTCAAGGATTCCTTCACTGGGCTGGAATCAGGGGTTTCCTTCACTGGGCAGGGCTCAACTGGGTTGGGATCAGGGATTTCACTGGGCTGGGACTAAGGATTCCCTTCACTGGGCTGGGATGAGTTGGGCTGGGATGAGCTGGGCTAGGATCAGGGATTTCCTTCACTGGGATGGGCTCAGCTGGACTGGGTTCAGGGATTTCCTTCATTGGGCTGGGTTCAGCTGGGCTGGGGTCAGGGATTCCTTCACAGGCAGGACCCAGCCACACTTGTGAACTCCAGCCAGACCCCAGGGGTCAGATCCTGGCTGATCCCATGGGATGTGCACAGGCCCTTGGTGCAGGCAAACAGGGAAGGAGAGCATTAGAGGTCACTGGGCATTTGTCATTTAAGCACTTTGTCATTTTGCATACGTTTATTATGTGTAAGTAAAACCTCTCATGGAAAAGGAATTGCTCACAAGGGAGACTTTTTGAAAAAAAAAATTAAAAAAAATAATATTTATTCTAGGAATTTTGAAAATTTAAAGGATACTGAGGTTTCAATATTTTTCTTTAAAAATTATTAATCCACATTTTTTAGAGGTGACATCCAAGCAAAATGCTGCAGAATCATTGAAGTGTTTGAGTGAAGTAATCCAAGTGTGATGTGAATGTCAAGCTTTAATTTCTTGCGAGGTATTCTGCAGTGGTGGTAGGATTTCAGGCCACGTCCCAGCGTTTCAGTGCAAGCTGCCTGCGGCAGGAGGGATTTATTTCCTGTGTGTGGCCCTGGAGAGGGGCAGCGGGGTGGCAGGGCAGCGGGGCTGTGCCACCGCGGGGTGCTCCGGGTGCTGCCGAGCCCTGTGTGACTGTGTTCTGTTCTCCTTGTAGATGGAGGAGATTAAGTTTAAGGACAGAGCAGTCTTCGTGCTGGAGAGAGAGTTAGGGGTGCGAGCCGGGCATGCTCAGAGACTGCAGCTCCAAAAGGAGGCTTTAGATGAACAACTGTCCCAGCTCAAAGAGTCTGACCGGCATCTGAGCAGCCCCAAGCGGGAACTTCCTTATGCAAGTGGTGCAGGAGACGCTTCAGATCATTCGGGAAGCCCCGTAAGCACTTCCACGTGGTTTCACCTCAACGGGCGACAGAGTCTTGATGAGTGCACCCCGGAGCAAGAGCTGTCCCATGGCTGTGCGGGGGCCCTGCGGCACCCGCCCCGTGCTCGGGTTTTTGTCGTGCCCAAACCGTTGAGATTTCCAATCAAACCTCGCCATGGGAGAGCTTTTGCTTTCTGTCCTTTTGTTTCCCGGTCGGTTTGGTTCGGTTTTGTCAGCAGGGTGAAATTCCTCTGTTCTCTCTCTCCTTTTCCTCACTGTACCATGCTCAGCCACCCGCCTTAGTTTGACAGTTTGACACGATTCTGCCAACAAACGATGCAAATGCATTTCTCACCAAGTGCTGTTTGTGTGCAAGCTCTCGGAGGCGCGAGCTGGGGCTCGGGGAGCAGACGTACGAGGCCAGTTCCAGAGGGAAGGGGAGGCAGTGCAGGGCAGCAGGGCCCCTGCAGCCCCCCGGGCACCCCTTTCCTGCTGCTCGCTGTCAGCAGGACACAAAGTGAGCCAAAGATCTCCTAACCTGTTCTCTGAAATTGCCAGAACATTCGATTGGAGTCACCCTTCCACAGTGGCTTTTGCAATGCAACTCTGGCCCCTCGCTGCTGGGGCCCCCTTTGCCCAGAAAAGCCCTTGGGTAACTGCCCTCGTGCCTCTGACGTGTGCAGCCTGTCCTCATTGCTGATCCTCATCAAGATTTCTTTTGCAACAGCCTTGATTGTCTCAGTACAAGTGTAAAACTTATACCTGAGCAAACCTATCTATTTTATTCTTTGGCCCAAGCCTCTCCTGCACCTGTTGAATGAGGAACCCTAGACCTTCTAAAAGTGCCACCAGCACTGTGGACACGAATTTGCCTCTCTCTAGTTGTACTCAACTCCTGCCAAAGACCAGAACAAGTCATAGAGAAGGGGAAAAGTCTGTCACGTTTGTCAGTAGCTGTAACTCCTCTCTGATTCTGAATGAGAACATGTGTACCTATATCTCTATTCATTTCTAATTTAATGGAAGCATTTTCACTCAGATAAAGTGCTACCCCTGTGGCCTTACTAGTGACCCTTTAGGACCCCATAAGGGCCACAGCTTTCTGGAAGAAGACCTTATTGAATGCACAATTGCATGGATTTTCCCCATTCAGTAATTCAGTAATTTTAATACCAGTTTCTTATGATCGAGTCCTCAGAGTGGGCGATGTGTCTGAAGCTCTCAGTTCAACAGTGGCATCATTGGAACACGGCCTTCAGTTTTGATATTTTCTGTTGTTTCCAAGTTTACCATTTGTAAACTTTGTGGTTGCACATTTGTATTGTCACATTTGTGACCTTGTATTTGCATATGTATATACATATGCATATACATCCCTCTGCATTTGCATTCTTTGTTACATTTCCTCTCCTGACTTTCCATTGGTCTCGCCCCGCAGCTTTCCGTGGTCAGCTGGGTTCCATGGGTTACACTGTACACGAAAACATTTTAAAATGTTTGGATTTGGGTAAAGAAGAAGTTTGAGCTTTGCCAATGTGCTCTTGCATGCTCACTTATGAGCAGTTATTTGCAGTTGATCTTTGTTTTAGGAACAGCAGTTGGATGAAAAGGACGCCCGGCGCTTCCAGCTGAAAATCGCGGAGCTGAGCGGGATCATCCGCAAGCTGGAGGACAGGAACGCGCTGCTGTCGGAGGAGAGGAACGAGCTGGTGAGCGCAGCAGTGCCGGGCCTGGGGACGTGCTGCCTGTCCCAGAAACACCGCGGGTTTGCTCCTCTGCTGCCTGGAAACGAGGGGCTGCTCCGCCTCTGCTCGGGCTGTGCCGCGGCACTCCCCTCTGGGCTTGGGCAACGATGGACTTCTAAGATGGCATTAGCTCAAATTGTATGTGTTTCTTTTTAAAAATAAGTACATTCCCCACACTGAATGTTTGCTGCAGAGGCAGAATATTCTCATGTGGGAATGCTCTCTCCCCAGTGGGAAATCCCAAGAGGTTTTGATCAGTTCTGCTTTGCATCAGGAGAAAATACTTCTAGTGTGATTGTTACAGAAAGTAGTTAATATATTTGATGAAAGAGCTCCAGAGGTGTTATTTTTCTCTTTACCTTTCAGTTGAAGCGTCTCAGAGAAGCAGAAAGTCAGTATAAGCCCATTTTGGACAAAAACAAACGTCTCAGTAGGAAGAATGAGGAGTTGTCACATGCCTTACGTCGAATGGAAAATAAATTGAAATTTGTGACGCAGGAAAATATTGCCATGGTGAGTGCCTGTGCTCCTGGGAGAACGTGGGATGTGGAGCTGGTGGAGCTCGGGGTCAGGCATTGGCCCACACTCGCAGGTTCCATGGGAAACTCTTCCATTCTGGCAAGGCCCCTTCCAACCCAAACTAATCTGGCATTCATGGTTCACCTTCAGCTTTCCTGCCAGAATCACCTCAGAATCCCTGGGAAGTCTGCCCCCGGGACCTGCTCCTTTCTCCAGCTGGAGGAGCAGGACCACCTGGCACGTCTGGAGCCCGGATGTGAGGCTTAGCAAACAGGGAGCAGGAGAGCTGCCAAGACAACCATTAGAGAGATGGTTTTACTTGCTGTAAAGGGAGGGGCCAGACAGGTCCCTGGCAAAGCCTCCTGATCATTTCCTCCTCTGCCCTGTGGTTTTTGGATTCTAGAGGCAAAGAACTGGAGCGATAAGGAGACCAAGCTCCCTAAATGACCTTGACCACAGCCAGGAAGAAAGGGAAGTGGATTTCCTGAGACTACAAGTTATTGAGCAGCAAAACATCATTGATGAGCTCTCCAAGGTACGATGGAAGGCTGCTGCTCTCACCTGAGAGTGCCCAAGGGCAGAGCAGAGGAAGCCCAAGGAAGGGGTGCTCGAGGTTCTGGGAGCTGATGGGCAGCAGGGGAACCTGGCAGGCATTTCTGTGCTTAGTAGTAATAGAAATTATCTGTGGTGTGGTGTTTGGGAAAACCCTTTCAGTCTCCAGTGGCCTGGTCTGATAGAACCATGTCCTTGCATGTGCTGGTGGCCAGAGCTGGGAGGGAAACTTCAGCTCCTTCAGCTGGACACCCCACTGGGGCTGAAGATTCCCGTGTGCAGGGAGGGGTCTGCAATCCTGAGCTTGGGGTTTTGCTTCTTTCTTAACATGTTCCCTGTCCTTGGAAACAAAAAAACACCAAAATCATTATACTCCTCTAGAAAATAACTTCTATTTCTTCTCTTTCTTTCTAAGCCTGTCCAGTTACTGACATTATTTCATTCTTTTTCACTAGACCCTGGAGACTGCTGGCTATGTGAAGAGTGTCATGGTAAGAGTGTCATTAACTTCCTCCTCATCTATATGTGCTTTAAATTGCTGTTCATGGAAAGCAGGCAGGGTACAATAATAGTTATTCTCCCTTCCATCTGTGTTCAGCAGTGAGCTGACCCAGGGGCTTCCTCAGAGCAGATCTTTGATCAACAGTTTCTCACCAGAGAAAAGCACAGCGATGGTGGGGAGGAAAGCTTTAATCCCACCACCCGCCCTGATGGCTGAGGGCAAGTGTCCCCATCTCCAGGGCAGCTCTGTCCCCTTGGAACTGCATTGTTTCCCTCTGGCCAGCCCTGGCTTTGTGTGACCCACTCCAGGGCGTGCTCAGCCCTGCCCTTGCCCCCCATGCCTGTGCCGTGGTGGGCAGGGGTGTTGGGGTGCCACCACTGACGGGTAGTGACGGGATGTGCTGTTCCCACTGCCAGGCAGTGAGTGTTCCACTGTCCTGCTGCTGGCCTGGACTGGCCACAGGCTGAGCAGCAGCCCGTGGCAGCGTCCCCAAGGTCACCACAGCCTTGTACCCACAGGCAAAATGAGCACCTGAGGGCTTCCCCTTGAGAGCTCCCCTCTCTGCAGTCCTGGGCTTTACAAATCCAGAACAGAGACTTTTCTCTGAGTACTGTAAAAAACCGACCTAATACCACAAAGAGGAAGAAAATCTTTCCTGGCAGGGTGGGCAGCCCTGGCACAGGTGCCCAGAGCAGCTGTGGCTGTCCCTGAATCCCTGGCAGTGCCCAAGGCCAGCATGGATGGGGCTTGGAGCAACCTGGGGCAGTGGAAGGTGTCCCTGCCCATGGCAGGGGTGAAAGGAGATGATATTTAAGCTCCCTCCCACCTGGAATTTTATTATTCTATTATTTCCTCCGATAGGAAAAATTGTTGGCGGCAGTAAAGGCTCAAAGCTTACTCCAGAGGCACAGGAAACCTGCAGAGCCTTAGAGAAGGAGCTGAGCCTGGACGTGCAGAGCTCAAAGAGGCTGTGCAGTGGGGCTGTGGGGTGTGTGCCCCTTCCAGAGCCACCAAGAGCCACCAGGGACAGGGGCAGGGCAGGGGCTGCTGGGCCATGGTCACCCAGGGAGCAGCTCCAAGGCAACACCCAAACTCTCAGCATGAGCCTTACCATCAGCTTTATTTTAGTTTGATTTTCATGGACATACAGAGCAATTTCTGGT
Organism: Chloebia gouldiae; assembly: GCA_003676055.1. Classification (NCBI taxonomy): domain Eukaryota; kingdom Metazoa; phylum Chordata; class Aves; order Passeriformes; family Passeridae; genus Chloebia; species Chloebia gouldiae. The sequence continues at coordinate 71,502 of QUSF01000187.1, read as the reverse complement.
TGTCTGTGCAAACCTGAAAGATGTTGGAGTAAATAACCCGGGAGTGGTGGCAGTGTGGGACAGTGGCCAGCAGGGACATTCTGTCTGTTGCTTCCCCAGTGGCTCCTTGTGCTGACATGGTTAATTCCAATCCCTGCTCTCTGCAAACAGCTAACACGTGTCTCTGACTCTTGCAGGAACGTGATAAGCTGCTAAGGTTCAGAAAGCAAAGGAAAAAAATGACAAGAATTCCTAAGGTAAAAAACAAAACCTTCTGGGTGACATGCTGATGGAGAGTGCTGGGTGCTCAGAGCACCTCAGGGCCATGGCAGTGTTCTCCTCAAGGGTCTGCAAATGCATCCTGAACTTAAATTTGGGTGGTGGTGTTCAAGGACATTGACAGACTGTACTGGGATATTCAAGTAGGGGCAGAGGACCTGTTTGCATCGAGCATTCTGAGCCTTTTCATGCTCTGCATTTACCCTGTGGGACTTTGGTGGGATGTGGTTGTCTTAAGAGCAGACAAATTTTATGATTTAACACATCTCCAAATGATCTTCTAATGGTGCTGCCTGAAAACATGTGTACGTAGTAAATAATTCATGATGGAGTTTAGTAACATGTGAAAATTGCTGGTTAGGGAAGCAATGGTTGGAGCTCAGGGAAAAGGGAGTGTTGGTTAATGAGGGCTTGGCAGGGTGTTAATGTAAATATTAACACTGAAATGTCACAGCAAGGTTTAATCTCAGGGCTGCCAGTGTGCTGTGATCCACAGATGAACAATTAGAGTGAGGCTGGAGCTAATGAACCTATGAATGACTAGTTGAGGTCGATGGGAGATAACTCCTGTCATCCTGAAAATCACATCCAGGCCTTCCAGGGAGGCAGTTCTGTCTCTCTGAAAGCTGGCTGGGGCTTTGGGCAAGGCACAGAGGGACAGGACCCAGGGAATGGCTCCCACTGCCAGAGGGCAGGGCTGGATGGGAGATTGGGAATTGGGAATTGTTCCCTGGCAGGGTGGGCAGCCCTGGCACAGGATGGAATTCCCAGAGCAGCTGGGGCTGCCCCTGGATCCCTGGCAGTGCCCAAGGCCAGGCTGGACACTGGGGCTGGAGCAGCTGGGACAGTGGGAGGTGTCCCTGCCACATTCTGGGATTCTGATTCTCATTCAAAAGTTACCCACTGCAAATTAAAACCAAAGGCCAAAATCTAGGCATGTTTTTGTAAATCATCAATTAAAAGTATCTTTAGATCTGTGAAGTGTTGTCTTTGACTTTCAAGCATTTACAGTAAATGTTTTTTAGCACCCTTCCTTTAAACAAAAAGCAGTTTTGAGTGGATAACTGGATTTCTTCACACCACGGACACATTGCTGTGGTGATTAACTTCAAGTACAATATTTTTGAAGATATGACTTTTCATGTGAAAGCTGTGGTGCTGACAGGAGGGACACCGTGAAGATGTTTCAGTGCAGAGCTCTCCCCTCATGCTGAGGTGAACACTCAAAATAAAAGGAGTGTTTGGCCATAGAGAAATTGGCAGGAAAATGCATTTAATCAGGCAGGGCCTGGGAGGTGTCACAAATGTGTCAGTTCAGGGATTCAAGCAGTTCCAGGCCCCGACTGAGCTCTGGCGTGGGGTGAAGGTTTTACAAACACACTGGGCTGGTTCTGGAAGAGCAGCAGGGAGAGACGAGGGTGCTGCAGGTGCCCGTGCTCAGCCCCAGGGCCCGCTGTGTGTCCTGGTGCCAGGGCTGTCTGTCTGGGTGTCAGGGCCATTTGTCCAGGTGCCAGGGTGTTTTTGTTGGACACAAAATGACTACACAGAAGCTTGGTAAGTTCAAAAGAGAAAAAGACCCAAACATCTGGTATTTATAGAATTATTCAAATTCTATAAACATTATTCGAACATCTGGTATTTATCGAGTTCCAAAGGTGACTGTGGATTGGAATATGGAATTATCACCTCTCCAAACACACTGGTCCAAAGATCAATCAATCATTTCTCTCCACCCACAGAGAAATATGTAAACTATTCTATTTATACATGAAATTGTGTGGGAATTCTGACTCTCAACTACGTAAACATTATCAGAAGGCTAAAAGAATTTTATGAACACTTTAACACTTTCAAAAGAACTATAAAAGAAAAACTTAACACTTTTAAAAATCAGGGCAACACCAGGGCAGTCAGTCCGGGTGCCAGGACAGTCTGTCCCAGTGCCAGGACAGTCTGTCCCAGCTGCAGGGGCAGTCTGTCCCAGTGCCAGGGGCAGTCTGTCTGGGTGCCGGGGCAGTCTGTCCCAGTGCCAGGGGCAGTCTGTCCCGGTGCCAGGGGCAGTCTGTCCGGGTGCAGGGGCAGTCTGTCCAGGTGCAGGGGCAGTCTGTCCCGGTGCAGGGGCAGTCTGTCCAGCTGCAGGGGCAGTCTGTCCCAGTGCCAGGGGCAGTCTGTCCAGGTGCAGGGGCAGTCTGTCCAGGTGCAGGGGCAGTCTGTCCGGGTGCCAGGGCAGTCTGTCCAGCTGCAGGGGCAGTCTGTCCAGGTGCAGGGGCAGTCTGTCCGGGTGCAGGGGCAGTCTGTCCGGGTGCCAGGGCAGTCTGTCCAGCTGCAGGGGCAGTCTGTCCCAGTACCAGGACAGCCTGTCCCGCTGCAGGGGCCACTCCCTGACCCTGCTCTCCGTCAGAAGCCGGTGGTGGAGACGTTCTATGGCTACGACGAGGAGGCTTCCCTGGAGTCCGATGGTTCCTCCATCTCCTACCAAACCGACCGGACGGACCAGACGCCCTGCACGCCCGAGGACGACCTGGAGGAGGTACTCCTCAAAAACCCCTCTTGCTCTGGTTGTAACCTTGGTGCTGGTCTTTAATGAAATCCCTGCTCTGTTCCGTCACTTCTATCTATCATTGCTGTTCCCTCATATCTCCTACCATTCTGTCGCCTCAAAATGAAACACTCCTGTTAAATCTGGTGCTGTGCATGTTGGCCAGTATCTCTGAATCTCAGGTCTTCAGGAACTTCACAATTTCCGGCCAAGCTGCAAATCTCATATCCTAAGAATACTGGATTTATGGCAGGTTTGCAGGTCTGAAAACCTGAGAAATTGGACAGGCGAGAATTGGAGAGGAGAATTGGAGAAGAGAATTGGAGAGGAGAATTGGACAGAAACTGGGAGGTGTGTTCACTCTGAGCCTGGCTGCAGGTTCTGGCAGGTGTAGTTTGGGCCAGCCCAGCCCAGCACTGAGCAGAAAGGTCAGTGTTGGTGGAGGGAGAAGGGAACGAATGCTCCCCAAAGCTCCAGGGGAAGGCTGGATCCTGCCTGGGCTCCAGAGGCTCTGAGAGCAGAGCACACAAAGGTAATATAAATTAAAGGGATTATTCCCTGTATTTGCCAGGGCTTCCCCAGAAATGCATCCCCAGTGTGTGTCAGATCACTGGCCCATTACACAGCTCTGGGCTTGACAAGAATCTCATAATAAACAAGAATTGCCACTGATGATGTGCAGCCTTTTCACGGTGTGCTGGCTGCAGGTGTGTAATTCAGGCTGCTGAAAGGGAGCCTGCACAATTCCTCACTCCATCATGAAAGATACCTGATGGTTGCCAGGCTGCACTGCAGGAAATCTGAATGTATTTGCGTATGTATGAGCCTGTTTATTTTTCATTCCTGTTTGACATTCTTCCCCCCGTTCAGCCAGTGGAAGTTGGTGCATGCACCCAGCAATGTCATTCCATTTCATGTTGAGTGAAATATTCCGGTCAGCCTGACATGAAAGCGTTCCATACTGGATATTGTAAGGAGGGGGAAGAAGATGAAGGGCTCCTTTCATGTTGCTGTCACCACTTCTACAACTATTAACTCTGGGTTGGTGTTTTAATTATTGAGTGAGGCTGTCAGGCTTGGTTTCCTTTCCAAATTGAAACCTTTTGTTGTTAAAGAAAGCTGCATTTTCACCTTTAATGTGAAGATTTTCCCTGTTCCAGTAAGAAAGAGCAATGCAGTCATTGGTGTGCTATATGGAAGGTAAGCTTTTATCTTTCCAAGGCAGGGATCATCTTTTTATTTCTGTATTGCATTTCCTGGAGGTAAGAGGGTACAAGAGATGTGTAGGGGACGGAGGGGAGGCAGCTCGAGGGCATTTAACCAAAATTTTTTGTACCATGCTTCCAAATCGCATTTGCAAAGTGGTGATTTTGTCACTGTTAAGAGAAAACAAAGCCAAGCCCCTGTCTCTTTGTGCTTGCAGGGCATGGCCAAGGAGGAGACGGAGCTGCGGTTCCGGCAGCTGACGATGGAGTACCAGGCCCTGCAGCGCGCCTACGCCCTGCTGCAGGAGCAGGTCGGGGGCACCCTGGACGCAGAGCGGGAAGTCAAGGTCTGCACGGCTGCATGGAGAGGGGCTTTGGGGCAGGGAGGGGCTGCGGGACCCCCGGGCCGGGCTCAGTGTTCTGCAGCTCACCTGGGCTCCGCTCCAGGCACTCTGATGATGCCAGCCCCCCCGGGAAGGGGCTGTGAGGATCCACCACTGCTGCAGCTCGAGCTTTTCACCTCTGATCAGCTCAAGGGACATCCAGGGAGAGCTTTTTATGGGAAATCCTTGAAAGTAAGCTCTTCTTCTATAAAGAACTGGGACAGATAGCCTTAATATATGATGCGTGCTATTTAATTCCTTCTGGGCTCTGGGAGATTACATGATTCCTCATAAAATGTTTAGAAGGCTTATAGCTGAGATTTTTCTGTTAATTAAATTGCAAAGTGCCTGTGTGCCTCAGAGTCTCCATGGCTCTGGACAGTTGGCCTGAAGTGCTGCTTTTGTTAGGAGCTTTCTATGTGTGCCAGGGAATCACAGAGGAGCTGTTCCCCATGAGGGTGGGCAGGGCTGGGATGGAATTCCCAGAGCAGCTGGGGCTGCCCCCTGGATCCCTGGCAGTGCCCAAGGCCAGGCTGGACACTGGGGCTGGAGCAGCTGGGACAGTGGGAGGTGTCCCTGCCATGGCAGGGTGGCACTGGGTGGGATTTGGGGTCCCTTCCCACCAAACTCTTCCCTGACTCCCTGGAGGGCTGGCAGGATGGGTCATGCCCAGCCTGCAAGGGGGAGTGCAGCCAGGAAAGGGACAAATTTGCTGTTTAACAGGATAAATGTGCCTGCAGAGCCTTAATTTGTTCCTACACCTGTCCTGTGAAGGTGTAGGAACACTGGGAGTGGGTCAAGGTGTGATGCATGAATTTGACATTCCCTGTAGTGTTCCCAGAATGATCATCTAGTCTGAAACATCAGGGATTGCAGCTGGAAGGAAAATCCCAGTGAGCCAGGCCATGCCCAGCTGTGAAAGTGACTGGATTTTAGTCTTTTCCTCGTGGGCCAAAGGAGTTACCAGTGTAGGTCACGCAAACAAAATCACTTTCAGTGTAAGTAATGGGATAAATGGCAGAGAAATGGCTCAAGGAAAGAAAATGTTCTATGAAAGTACGTAACAAATACAACAACTAGCAATAATTACTAATTTGTTCTCCAGAAAACGTGTAGGAATGTGGTGTCTATTTAAATAAGCAGGAAGCTACAAATACAGTAAAAAATGAGAGATGGGTGTGAAATAGGTGCAGCACTAAATCATAGATAAGGCTCTTAGTGATAGATAAGGACCAAAGGCACAAAGGTCGATGAAATCTCCCAGTTTGTAATGGGGGCTCTGTTCTGACTGTTTAACGTGCCCCAAATTTAAGGGAACCAGGTGTGCCCAGAATTGTGCCATAATAATTTTCATTTGTTTTCCTGGAGAAAGGAAGGAGGCTCTGGCTGTAGCCTGCCATGACCAGCTGTGAGGGGCCGGCTCTGCTTTGCCATTTTGTTAATCTTGAGTTAAATCTCAAAATCAGTAATCCTATCTCCCAGACTTGATTTGATTACATTTGATTATTTAATACTCTGTGCTCAGCTGCAAATGTCTTCTACCAAAAAACTTTCAAAATAATTTGTTAAAAGCATTTGGTGTTTTAAAAATGTTTCTGTAACAGCATTAGGTTTCGTCTTTTGGAGAAAAATAAATTTTTAAAAATCAATCTATTTTTAATTATTCTTTATAGATTTTTTTTGTTTTTTTCCTTTCCCTCTCATATCCCACAGACACGTGAGCAGCTCCAAGCAGAAATACACCGGTCCCAGGCTCAGATAGAAGATCTGGAGAAGGCTCTGGCTGAGCAGGGACAGGTAATGCTGACTCCAGCCCCTTCCCCGCCTCTCTGCTGGGGGACCAGAAAGGTTCCCAGGCTGGTTGCAGCTTGTCCACTTCTGCAGACAGAAAAACAACCAAACAAAGCAAAAAAAAAAAAACACTTAAAAAACCAAAACCACAACAGCAGTAAACAGAAAATGTTTTTGAGAACAATAAAATATTAAATAATTCAATTTTTGCCTTCCCAGCTTAACCTCTTATTGTTGTTCTTGCTGATAAACCACATTCTGGGTTTGTGGGTTTTATATATTCCTCAGACTAAGAGATTAGCTTCCAAATAAAGTTTAGTTTGCCTGATCTGCAGAAATATGTAACTTGTATTTAGCAAAATAGAAATTTGATAGTAAACACATAGCTGGAAATATCACTTTTAATGCAAACCAGATTTTACCTGAAAGAGTTTTTTAATCACTGGGATGTTTTTATTCCATTTGTGTACTATACAGGTGTTCAATTATATGGGCAAGTTTAGCTTAGGAAGTTATTTTAGGAAGCAATGGATGCAGAGTTTCACAGCTGTCACTGTTCTGTGCCTCTGTGTGAGAGATTCAGTGAAACCTTGCTGCTGTGCTGCTGCATGAAATGATGTTCATTTCCTTCCCCAGGACATGAAGTGGATTGAGGAGAAGCAGGCCTTGTACAGAAGGAATCAGGAACTGGTAGAAAAGGTATTTAATGCTTCTATTTGCATTATTCAAATAACATGTGTGTCTTGAGGGGTGCAGAAGGTGCAGTATTCCCATCTGTATGGCACAGCCCTGCTGGAAATAACTCATATTTAATACAAGATCCTTATCAACCTGCTGGAGAAGTGGGGTTCTGCATTCCCACGTGGGTCTGTGCAAGGTGCTCGAGGACAGTTGTGGCATTCACATGCTCTGAACAGAGAGGGACTTAGCTTTCTGAGGATTCCTCCTGAGAGAAGCTGAGAGAGAGGCAGAGAAAAGCCAATTCTTATCTCATTCACTGTTTGTGCCATGTGGAATGTGTTCTGGAGATTGTTTACCCAAGGTGATTGCTTGACTGGATTCTGGTGATGGTGTTTGGACTCATGGACCAGCTGTGCCAGACTCTCAGAGAGAGTCACTGGTTTTCTAGCTGGTTAGTTAGTGATGGTTCTTGTTAGTGTACTATAGAGTATAATAGAGCATAATGAAGTCATTAGTGAGCCTTCTGCAATCCCGGGAGCTCCGAGCTCGTTCCTCCCACGCCGGCCATCCCAGCACAGACAGGCAGGGGCTCAGCCCTGCCCTGGCCTGCACCCCGTGCCCGGGGCTGTGCCGCAGAGCTCAGGACGTGCCCTGTGCTTTGGCAGATCAGGCAGATGGAGGCCGAGGAGGCGCGCCTCAAACACGACGTGCAGGACGTGAAGGACCAGAACGAGCTGCTGGAGTTCAGGATCCTGGAGCTGGAGGTGAGCACGGCCCAGCCCTGCCGGGCTCTGGGGCACGGGAGAGGGGCACTCTGCAGGGAGGGGGCCCAGGGGGCTCCATGCAGAGCGTGGGTGCCAGAGGAAAGCCACAAACACCACCAGGGTTGTTGATGGGTCCTTGTGGCAGAAGGGTGGGGTGCTGTCAGAGCCCAGCACATCCTCTGGCTGCCCCGGCTGGCTCCAGACCCTGGCAGGGGCTCAGAGACCCTGGCACAAAGTCAAAACCACCTGTGGCTTCCATTTTAGCCTGTGGAAAAAACTGCCAACTCTGCATGAGGAATTACCAGCCACAAGGGTTTGAGTAGTGTGGTAGGTGAATTAACACCGGGTGAAAAACTTGAATTTTGGGATTTTTAGAATAAGGTTCAAGAGGATAAAAGATGGAGGAATTTGGGCATGTCCTGACCTTCTTTTCCTTTTCCTTGCCCTCCATGTCCTGGTGTGATGGTGACACTTTTCTATTGGTTCGAGGCAGAGATTCACAGTCTAACACAGGTGATGGGAATTGGTAATAAATTGCAAACATCCACACGTAGTTTGAGTGTATAAGGTGGGAGCTGCCCCAGGCTCAGGGCAGGATGCCATGGCCTCCCTGCTAGGCACAGCTCGGCTGGTCAGAGACAGAATGTTTAGATAAGGAGAAATAAACACCTTGAAAACACAACCAGACACATTCCAGGCTCCTTTGGCTGCGTCGGGCTGGGAGCAAAGACTCCTTATGATCTCGGGGTCACCCTGGCCATCAGAGCCCCGAGACATGGACAGGCTGAGATGAGCTTTTCGGGCCCTGCCAAGCCGTTCCACGATGCTGTGCTGTGCCACACCCGGGGTAACCAAGGCTTGCTGTCCTTTCAGGAGAGGGAGAGACGGTCCCCGGCCATCAACTTCCACCACGGCCCCTTCACGGAGGGGAAGAGCCCTCTGCAGGTGTACTGCGAGGCTGAAGGTGTAACAGTAAGGGATGCTCCTTTCCTGTCCTCCTCTCCCTGAGCAAAGCCAGATGCCCCGTGCTGACTCCTGCTTCTCCATTTCTCTCTTGTCAGGACATTGTAGTAGCAGAGCTGATGAAAAAGTTGGACATTTTAGGGGATAACGCCGTAAGTGTATGTTCCTTTAATAAATTGTGCATGCTTTGGGGAATACCTGTCCTCGTGTGGAGTGAGCAAAGCTGCCTGGTTTGGTGCTGCACAGCCTGTGCTGCCTCTGCCGAGGGCTATGAGCAAAGCATTTGCTGGCATTTCAAGGTTTTGCTGCCGTCTGAAGAGTGAAGTGCAGGGGCTCGTGTCACCACTTTGCTTCTGAGATCCCTGTGACTCGGGGAGTGATGCTGGTGTTTGGAGCTTTCTGGCCACTGGTCACACACGGTTTCTTGATTTGCTTGCTCTGCATTTGCTTTGCTTTTGCATTCAGCAGCTGTGTGCTTTGAGTTTGCCTAATAACCCATTAACCCTTGATACTAACCAGGATATTAAACAAGAAGTGAAAACAGCAGCGTGAAAAGGAGAAGCAAACAACAAGAAACTTGCAAGTGCTTGTCCTTCAGCAGGTGGCAGTGAATAACTGCACATGGTTATGCGCATGGAAAGCACACACGTTCTGTGGGCCTCCCCCTGTGCTCTCTCTATCAGCAGAGCCCCAGGGCTGTGAGGGACCAAGGAGAGCAGAGCCCCTCTCCAGCCCGAGGTCCCACAGAGCCCTCCTGGCAGAGCCCACCCCACACTGGGGCTGCAGAAGGGTCCCCACTGTTCTCACAGCTGGGCTGCCCCTGATATCCCTCTGGACAGGTTGGACAGCAGCAAAACGCCATTCCCAGGACCATGGCACAACCAGAACTGTAAATACCTGAGGGTGGGCAGCCCTGGCACAGGTGCCCAGAGCAGCTGTGGCTGTCCCTGGATCCCTGGCAGTGCCCAAGGCCAGGCTGGACACTGGGGCTGGAGCAGCTGGGACAGTGGGAGGTGTCCCTGCCATGGCAGGGTGGCCCTGGAGGAGTTTTAAGGTCCCTTCCCACCCAGAGCATGCCAGGATTCCCTGATTCAATCCCTGCAGGATAGTGCTGCCATGTCCCAGCAGTGCCTGAGGCTGAAGCGCTCCACAGTCCCCCTGCTCAGCCCCTGCCTGACCCTGACTCAGGGTTCCAGGCCCTTCTCCTGTGACCCTGTGGGCACACTGAAGCTTGGGATGAAATGCAAAGCCCAGCTCCAGTACTTTGAATTTTTTGAGACAGCAACAGAAGATGGATGGAACAGCCAACATCTCAATAAATGCTTCCCAAAATCATCCCTTGGCTGCACAAAGTGAGGATGGTGCATGGGGTGAGCACTGCATCTCTTCTCCCCAGGGCTCTTTGTGCTGAGCTTGATCCTGTCCTGTGTCAACATGTGTTTATCCCTGTTGGGTACAAATAGATCCCGTGTCCCTTTTCTTGTCAGTAAATAAGAGAACTTTGGAAGAATTATGTATGACAAGGATTGGTAATGAATAGTGACAATGCCTTTCACAATGGTTTTGCATTGCAATATTAATTTTCTGCACCTCAGTTTATGGTTCCTCAGACCTATTTAGTTCCAGACATGTTTGAAACAGCAGTGGCCCGAGTAGTGGGTTAGTAAGGAGACCCTGGGGTTTGTTGTAATTGTGCTCTGCTTTTGGTGCAGAATCTGACCAACGAGGAGCAGGTGGTCATCATCCAGGCCAGGACCGTGCTCACGCTGGCGGAGAAGGTGAGGAGCAGGGGCTGAGCGGGTGGGCAGCGGGGCAGCCCGGGGTGGGCAGAGCCCAGCCCCGTGAGCAGAGCTGCCAGGGAGCTGCAAGAGCTGCCAGGGAGCTGCCAGAGCTGCCAGGGAGCTGCCAGAGCTGCCAGAGCTGCCAGCAGCGCCGGCCCCACTCCGGCGCTGTCCCGCAGCAGGGCAGACGCTCCGCTGCCAGCGCGGGCAGGGCAGGCGCCGCAGGGAGAGCGGCTGAGCCGCTCTGAGCTCTCTGCTCTCCCAGCAGGACCTGCCTGCTGGCACAGGCCCTGCTCCGGGGCCGTGCCCAGCTGGCTCTGCTCTGCTCTGCTCTGCTCCGCAGTGGCTCCAGCAGATCGAGGTGACCGAGTCTGCGCTGCAGCAGAAGATGCTGGACCTGGAGAACGAGAAGGTACGGGAGGGGCCAGAGGGACGTGGCCTGGGGCCGTGCTGCTCACTGACAGCCCTGCCTTGCTCCCCAGGAGCTGTTCAGCAAGCAGAAGGGCTACCTGGACGATGAGCTGGACTTCAGGAAGCAGTCCCTGGACCAGGCTCACAAGGTGAGGCTTGTCAGAGGTGGCTGATTCGGATGCCTGGGCCAGCTCGCTGCCCACTGCTCTGCCCCTGGGCAAGCTGCCCTGGGGCACTGCTGCTGTGGAGCGCCCCGAGGGCTGCACGGGACCAGAGTTCAGAAACCCTCTGCACCCTGGGCTAACCAGGGCTTCCTTGTGCCCAGAATTCCTGGGTTTGAGTGGTTAGCACCTGGCCATTAACCTACTCAACACCAGCTTTAATTCAGCCAAAGCTTCAGTAAAGGACTGATAAGGAAATTGGGTTTTCAGTAATTTGTCTTACATTTAAAAAAAATATATATATTGCCCAGGACGTTTCGTTGGGTTTTGGATTACACCCTCTGTGCCCAGAGCAGTCAGAGGTATTCTGGGATGTGTAAATTTGAAATTAAACTGCTTTTAAGTCAGGTCCATCATTAGCTGATCTTAAGGCATTTCACCCATCTTTTCAGTCATCAGCTGTCTTGTTTCTATCAATGAGAGAAAGGTTCTATATGTATCCACAAAAGGCATAAAGTTTCCCCTCAGTTTATCTCATTTTTCCAGTTCTACATAAACGTAGAGCACAGTTACACTTTCTGAGGAGCAGGGAGTGTTTATGCCTCTGTTTCTGCCTCCTGTTGGCTACTTGTGTCTTGAACCATTTGGGGGAGCTTTTGCTCCATACATTTTCTGTCCTCTGGGTGATTTTTAGGACTGATTTTGCCACATTCTGAGCTGTATCTGGAGGCAATGCACAGTGGAAACCTCAGAAAGCACACGAGCCCCCTCAGCTGTGCTCCCAGCCCTAGAACACCTTGCAGTGGAATTTCCCTGCCCGTGGCAGGGGATGGAACAATTTGTTCTTTAAGGCCCCAGTCTGGGACTCTGTGGTTCCTCATCTTCTGTCCTGAGCAGTCTGTGCAGCTGCTGAAGGCTGAGCCTGCTGATGGGAAGCAATGAGTGCAGGGAGTGTGCAGCCCATGCAGAGGGGGCTGAGGGTTTATTTGCATTTTCCTGGATTTTCTGAAGGCAGCACGATGCATGTCCCAGGCGGAGCTTTGCTCCAGGGCACAAATGCAGCCTGAGAGCAGCAAAGGAAGCTTTGGTCTGCCCTGGAATTTGAGTGGAAAAAGCTCTTTTGCTTTATAAAATTCACTTCACTTCCATGTTTCCTTTGTGCCCGCGGAGATGAGGAGCAGCTGACCACGACCCCCCTGAAGCAGAGCCAGCAGGATTAGCAGGCAAAACCTGCGAGCCTGGCTGCTGCAGGGCTCTGCTCTAGGGAGCCCTTGGCCAGCCCTGCTCTGCTCTGGGGGCCAGGAGGGTCCCCCTGCCCCTCTCTGCCAGGTCAGCACCTCCACACAGGGCTGGGGCTTGTGTCTGTGGGGCTGGGGCCCAGCACAAATCCTGGTATCCAACCGCAGCATTCCGCTGGGACGAGGTTAGCAAGGTGCTGCTGTTGGAAAAGGAAAAGCAGAATCTTCTCCTGAGATCTGATGTGTTCTTCCCATGGAGACTCCTGGTTTCCAGCCGTTTCCAGCCATTTCCAGCCGTTTCCAGCAGCTGTCAGCCATACCACAGCCCCTGCCGTGGTGCCACTGCTCTGCTGGGAGCGTTCTGCTCTCCTGGCTCTGCTGAGACCCCGGCAGCAGCTCAGCTGGAAAACATGCTTTTGAACAGAGCTGAATTATCACCACAGACCCAGCAGGGATTTGAAAGCCCTGTGGTTGTGGCACCTGGGGACAGCGCTGGGGACAGTTGCACTGGGGGACTTTGAGGACTTTTCCAGCCTCAACAATTCCATGGTTCTGTTGCAGTGAGGTTCTCCTGAGGCCATGGGTGCTCTGCAAGATGCCACCAGCTCTGCAGGGGTGTGCAGAGGTGCCACCAGCTGCTGCCTCTTCTCCTGCTCCGATCAAACTTGCTGGAATAGCTTTCAGCTCGCTCTTGGCTTGCCTGGGGGAGCAGCCTTTATGCTGGAGTCCAGGGCAGCAGACCCTCCCTGCCAGCAGCAGCTGCCCCAGAGGCTCGGTGGCCCCAGGGAAGTGTGGCCAGTCCCTCTCCTGCCCTTCTCCGTGCCAGTGCCCGCAGAGTCCGTGGGTCTGCCTGGGAGGGGCAGAGCCCAGCTGCAGGACAGGTCCTTTCCTTGGGCACAGACCCTGCTGGAGCTGACGGCTCTGCCGAGGAAGGGCTGGGAATGCCTTCCCATGAGGCATTTTCCCCTGGCTGGCACAAAATGCTGCATGCACTCGGCAGGGAGTTGTTCCTTCTGGCAGGAGCACGGGCTGCTGCTGCTGTGTCCTCGGCTGGGGAGCAGAGAGCTGGGAAAGGGAACCGAGGGACTGAAAATACATGTAAAAAGCATCTGTAACTCACAAAATGAGTCTGTTATGAACCTCTTTCCTTCACCCTTTTCCTGTTCACATTTTCCCTTCTCCCTTTTCCCTCCCCGTTCTCCCTTTCCCCCTTCCTTTACTTTTCTCCCTTCTCTCCCCACGGCCATCTCCCATCCCCAGGAAGGCACAGCTGGCTCCCACACGTTTGTGGGGCAGCCTGGGCTGGGCAGGGGCTGTCCCAGCTCCAGTGCTGCTGGGAGCCCCTCAGGATGGAGCAGCCTGGAGCATTTTCCCCCCGGATGGAGTTTTCCTCGGGGAGGCTGAGCACACAGCCCCTTCACCGCTCCTGTTGCCTTTCAGGGTCGGATGCTCCGTTCCTCACAAACTCCTCCCCCAACCAGGGACAAGGTCCAGCTGACAGCTTTATATTGTTTTTGATTAGCAAATTCTGGAATTAGAAGCCATGCTCTATGATGCCCTGCAGCAAGAAGCTGGAGCCAAAATTTCCGAACTTCTTTCAGAAGAGGAGAAGGAGAAGCTGAAGAGTGCCGTGGAGCAGTGGAAGCGGCAGGTGATGAGTGAGCTCCGCGAGAGGGACGCCCAAATCCTGCGGGAAAGGATGGAGCTCATTCAGCACGCCCAGCAGGTGGGTGCGGGGCAGGGCACTCGGGAGGGACGAGGGACGGCCCCGGGAGCTCCGGCCTCTCCCGCAGCTGTCCCGAGCTGGCCAGGCCTTGGCTAACCCTGCACGCAGGGCAGCGTGCTGTCCCTGCCTTTGTCACACACGGTGACAATCACAGAGCACTCACCTACAGCCTAACACCCCATTTAGTTTTGGTAGAAGCACAGCACATACAATTTCTATCCCCCAAACTAATGCATCTTCTGGGTACATCTGTATTTGGTTGGTTAATAAATATTTTTTTATTTGAAATCTGACAGAGAATTAAAGAGCTAGAAGAAAGAATTGAAGGCCAAAAAAGACAAATAAAAGAGTTAGAGGAAAAGGTAAGGTCATGCAGATGGAACAGCCGTTGTGTGTGCACATGACCATGATCCATTTCACCTGGGCCAAGGAAACCACCTTAGGGAGAGCCCGTGTGTGTAGTGCTGTGAGAGAGGGGGACAGCTCCAGGAAAACAACCTGCATTTGCTCCAGTCCCTCTGAGCAGGGATGAACTGCTTGAACTGAGTCCTTCCTCCCTGCTGCCCTTCGGGGCAGCCTGAAACTGGGCAGGGACAGGGCTATGGCCCTGGAAGGGACAGAGCCGAGGGCTCGGGCAGCAGAGCTCTGGGAAGGGGTTCTTCTCCCTGCTTCCCTCCCATCCCAGCCCCTGGAAAGGCAGTGCATGGAGCAGCCTTTCCCAGCAGGAGCGAGGGGCTTTGCTCTCCTCCCTCACCTGCCACACGGCTCGGGTCACAGAGCGCTCTGCAGCCAGCCAAATCTGCTGTGTTCTACCCCAGCACAGCCTCAGCCGAGCCAAATCTGCTGTGTTGTACCCAGCACGGCCTCAGCCAGCCAAATCTGCTGTGTTGTACCCCAGCACGGCCTCAGCTGAGCCCTCCCCTGTCCGCTGAACCCTCCAGGGATGGCCAGGCTCAGGCACAGCAGGGGCTGAGCTGGGCCAGCACCTGAGACTGAGCACAGAGCTCAGCAGGGCTGGGGTGTTGGAGGTGCCAGAAGAGCTCAGCA
>QUSF01000187.1:44168-56544 GCA_003676055.1 Chloebia gouldiae | reverse complement strand
GAGGTGCCAGAAGAGCTCAGCAGGGCTGGGGTGTTGGAGGTGCCAGAGGAGCTCAGCAGGGCTGGGGTGTTGGAGGTGCCAGAAGAGCTCAGCTGATGCTCCCCCATCTCCCCAGGCCCGTGGCTGTGCCTGGCTGGGCTCAGAGGGGCAGGGGCCACTGTCCCCAGCCCAAGGGACACGGGCGCTCTCGTGAGCCAAGCTGAGCCCCGAGCACCCAGACTTTACTCCACACTCCATATTTCTGCTCACATGAGAGTTTTGTTGTGCTCTGTCTGTAACCACAGCTTGTTTCTCAGTTAAACACACTGTAAACTCTTAATCTCTTTCTTCTCTTCCATTTTCTCCTCTCTTCTCTCCCCTTTTCAGTTTTTATTTTTGTTTTTATTTTTCTCTTTAGCTTTCATTCTTTGGTCATAGTCCTTCAGGCCACATGCACAAGGTAAGCCCTCAAGTCTCCTCTGCTCTCTCCTCTTCTCCTCCTGGAGCATCTCTGTTTTCCCATAGAGAAAAGAGCCTTCCTTTTGCTGTGTCAGCAGGACTGAAGGGTCTCTTGGTCATGCCAGAGAACCCAAAAATGGAAATCTCCAAATCCTTTAAAAAAACAGCAGGCAAAAATTGTCAAACAGAATTTCCTTCTTTGGAGAGAAGGACAAGGAAAAATTAGGCAGGCTTAAAAGCAAGGAAACCTCTGGCAAGCCAGGGAGAAGCCCGAGCCTAGGGTGACTCCTCTGGCTGCATCAGGGGCAGCTCCAGCCCATCTGTGCTGGAAGCCCATGGAAACCCTCAGCCCCTCTCCCTGCCCAGCCAGAGAGCCTGTCCTGCCTCCAGGACAGCAGCCAGGTGGGCTTGGGGCAACATGGCATTTTTTGGGGTGTGTTCCTCCAGGCATTGTGCCCAGGGACTCCCTGAATCCCCCTTTTCCATGCAAATAGGGGATAAATTGCCCTATTTCTGAGTGTGCTGCCAGAAACACCACAGCAGGGATGGCATGGAGGGAAACACTCCCACTAACAGCATAAATGGAATATATCACAAATCCTTTTTTATCATAGTACAGTCCAGCAGATTATTATAAACAGGACCTCACAGAAGTTTTGTGGCTGCTCTTTTTGCAGCTGGGCTTTCTTTGATTGCTGCTTTGCTCTCCTGTTTCAGCGCCCCGGGGCCGGCGCGGCTGCTGCGCTCCTCGCCGGCGGGACAGCCGCGCTCCCCGCACCGCCCGGGCCGCCGGCTCCCGCCCGGCCGGGGCTCTTCCAGCGGGGCCGGCCCGGGCTCTGCGGGAGCCGCTGCAGCCCCGGGGAGCCTCGGCCGAGCGGCAGCTCCGCTCCGGCCCCGCGGCAGCCCCCGGCCCGGCCCGGTCCCGGCTCGCTGCCGGCTGATCGCCGCTCTCCGCCGGCGCCCGTGCCCTGCTCCCGTGCCGCCCGCTCCTGCTCCTCCCGCAGCTCTGCTAACTCTGGCTCCGAAGAGGATTTCAGGAAGCGCTCCAGAGGAGTAGCTCGTGCAGAGATGGATGTGAGGGAAAATGAAGTGGTTTGTTCCAAGGTATTTCTTCGTTGCACAGGGTATGTCCTGTGCTTTGTTGAATATCCCACAAGCCCGGTTTTAGGAAAAAACATAAAACTACATTCAGGAAATCAAGCTGTAATTTCTTTTTTTGACTTGTCAGTAAAACATGATGAGAAAAATTTTGCAATAATTTATAATTGGCTGTCCCTGAACAATGGCAAAAGGCTTAACACTGTCCCAGCAAAATGTTCAACGTGGAAAAGAGTGAACTAAACCAGATTATCCCTGATCCTCATGCACTGGGCTAGGAGAGCAGCAAGAGGAAACAGAAGGTGTCACCTGGAAGATGCCCTCACCTCGGAGAAAGGGAGCACGAGTCCCACAGAGCAGAGCCCGGGAGGCTGGCACAGGAGCTGGAGGGAAAAGAATCCTCTGGAAAAACAGGTGAAGAGGGGGAAATCCAGAAGAAATTCCAGAGTGTGATTGACCACGTTGGATCCACAGCCAAGCACAGAAATGCAGGGCTGAGAGGCAAAGCCAGGACCGAGGCCAGGAGTGAGGAAAAAGACCAGGGATGAGGACCAAGGTCAGGACCAAGGCCAGAAATGAGGAACAAAGCCAGGAACAAGACCAGGGATGAAGAACAAAGCCAGGACCAACGCCAGGGATGAGGAACAAGGCCAGTACCAAGGCCAGGGATGAAGAACAAAGCCAGGACCAGGGATGAGGACCAAGGCCAGGAGCGAGGTCCTGCTGGCAGCCAGGGTCCCTTGGTGCCCATTCCCTGGGAGCACGGGCAGGAAGGGATCAGAGCTCTGGGCAGGTAAGATGGGCTGACCACCTGGAAACCCCTTTATCCTGGGATTCTGTGGACTCTGGAACTCCCTCCCCTGCTGGTCTCTCTCACTTGGGTTAAAATACTCCAGGTGATAACAGAGGAAATACTGAATTTGGTGTTGAAATGACCAGAGTCTTTATGTAAACATTATTTAATTATTGCTGATAATTGAGGTGTTAAATTTCAGTGTGATATAATAACAAATGCTGGGTTTATGTTTTAGATCAGTGGTCACTGTTAAAGTTATTGAGAAGTAATTAAATGCACTGTCAGATTTGTATGGACAGCAAGCAGTCATGCTGCTTTTAAAAAGACATGTTTTAAATGCAGGAGATGAAAATATTTTTCATTTTGCATAGAAAAGACAAATAGTAATTGGAAAAGTATTTTAATTCACAATTTCCCTCATTTTTTTTCAAATTTGTGCTGACAAGGAGTTACTTGGCAGATAAACATGATGGGGAGAGCAGCAGGGAAAGCTGCAGTTGCACAGGTTTTATAGAAGTGTTATTTACCAAATAACATGTTATTTGCCAAATTTATGTATTAATTAGGCATCAAACTGTAATTCCCTATGGGATGAAGCTCTCCTGTGGGCAGTGCCCAGGTAGGGGTGGTGGGCACGGGGGTGCCCTGCAGCAGAGACCCCATCAGTGGGCACCCAGTGCAGGGCACTGCAGCCAGAGGAAACTGGGAGCTGTGAGTCCTGCAGGAGCAGAATTCTGCTTCACAGCCCATTTGATGGTCTCAAGCACGTCTAGGGTGGTAGTGGAGTTATTTTTTAGTGTCTCTCTAACTTTGGATGATATTGGAGTTATTTTTTAGTGTCTCTTTTAACTTTGGAGACTGGAGGCTCACGGGGATGGGTAGCACTTGCCTGTGTCCAGATAAATAAGTTGTCAGTAACCTCAGAGAAATTTTTATTGGATGTTAACTCTTACATTTATAGAAGAGGCTTGAGTGTCCGTATTTTTGCCCTGATTATCTTAATTTAATTAAACCTCCCCCCCCGGCATTTATTATAGCTCCATTTGATATTTGTTCATTCAAGGGAAACAACATGTGGAATGTGTTGGAACAAGTAATATTGAATTACTGCTTTCAATTTCCCAGTGATAGAAGGATGGGGAATGCACCATGGCAGAGGGCTGGAGCTGCATGGTCTCTGCAGTCCCTTCCTGCCCCAGCCAGTCTGTATCCAGGATTCTAAAGGCAGCTTGCTGTGTTTAACTGGTGTCTGTGGAGCTGAACCTGCCCTGGAGCCATGGGGAGACGCCTCTCCCCCAAAATGCCAGCAATGGTCACCAGCAGCAAGCCAGTTCTAGGTTCATGGTGGGCCCACCTATTTTCAGATCCTCCTCTAACCTTTGTATTTCTTAAAATGATGTAAATTCTCTTTAGAAATAGCCCTTAATGTTTTTAATGAAGAATACGTAACACATTTTCTACTGTAGGCAGAAATTAGAAATACCAGTTTCAGAAATATCAGTTTCAGGATGGTTTTATTTAACCATGGATGGGGACATTTCCCCGAGGGGAACCTCCTTTACCACCAGAGCAGGACCTGTCTCTGTGAGCCTCTTGTTTTGTAGATAATTCCTTTTCTTTCAATGACTTTGCACACTGATCAGTTGAGCAGCAGGGAATTTGTTCTGTGTTCTGTAGTCCCGCTGTCAGCAGAGCAGGGGTGTTGGGGTTTTGGGGTTTTTTCCTTCCTTTCAGAGGGATTGGCAGGGGCATGGGGAGCTGCTGGAGCTGGAACTGGCAGCCCTGTGTGTGCTCAGCCCCTCTGGAAATGAATTCCTTCCCGGGGCACTGACAGCTCCAGCCTCAGAATGGCACCTGGCGAGTCTGCCGTGCAGGGTGAGCCCGACATCCGTGTCTGAAGTGAAGTGTGGGGAAATTCAGGCTGCCAAGGAGACTCCCATTGAGCAAAGGCCTTCCTGGGAAGGCACGGAGGCACTGACTCAGAAGCTTTTATTCTTTTTTTTTGTGCTGTAGACCTTGTGGGTTTCTCTCTCGTGGAGGGCAGGACTGCTCAGCAATGAAGAGATTTCCAGTGGGTTAATAACTGTCAATTTGTATAAGAGCAGGGGGTGTCTCCTTGCACGGCGTTTCTGCTCCGCTGTCTCGGGGGCTGCTGCAGACTGAAATGCACAGAAATGACAATGTCAGTCTGAATTTGCGGCTGAGGCGGAGGAGATGGAGGCCCTGGGGCAGGAGAGCGTGGCTGGTGCTGAAGGAGGCTGCAGCCAGCTCTGGGCATGGCTGGGAGCCCCTCATCCACTGCTCACCCCAGACATCTCTGCTGAGCAGAGGCTGCTCCTCCACGCTGCTGCCAAATCCCACCGGAAAACACCACAGACCAGCTGGGATTTTCCGTCTAAGCAGAACATCTGCTTTATTACAGCAGGAACTTTTGGTTCTGCTTCCTGGGCACGTTCTGAGGGCAGGACATGGGACCAGCCTTTCATTTATCCTCTCTAGAACTAAAACCTCCCACTCCTGTGTGGCTGCAGGGGGTCACACACAGCACAGAACCCCAGAGTGGTTTGGGTTGGGAGGGTCATCTCTGGATGGGCAAGGACACCTCCCACTATCCCAGCTTGCTCCAAGCCCCATCCAGCCTTCCCTTGAATCATTTACATGGGTGTTCCTCTTTCTGTGGGAAGCAGAGAAGAGCTTTTTTGGAGTGTCAATTTGTGCAGCAGCAGCAATTTGGTGTCCTGGGTGCTTCCCCTTCAAAATCCTTCCATCCTCAGCTTGCTCTCAGAAAGAAAACTCCTAACTGTACAGACTGGCAGTGTAAAAGCCTGTTTCACCAAGCTGGTTTTAAAGATAATAATTAATTTCACCTTTCATTCCCCAAAGCATTCCTGGGCAGAGCAGCTTCAGTTCTCATCACAGCTGAAGGGTTCTCCCCCTTCATTTGGGTCTTGCTGAGCTCTTGCAAATAATAAGGGCACGTGTTTTTGTAGTTTACCAAACTCAGCGTTAGCCTGAAGAATTATTCATCTGGAAAATCTAGCATAAAGTTATCTCTTTTAACAGAATGCATTCTGTTTGTAAATGATGTTCGTGCAAATAGCCCTGTCGTGAAGGCGCTGGGGTGCCCGGTGATATGTCTGCACTTCCAGGGCAGCAGAAATCCCAGAGAAAGCTCCCGGGGAGAGCAGAACGTGTCCAAGTCGCTAAGGCTGTAGTGGCCTCCTGCAGATCGGCAGAGGCAGGCGAGGAGACGCTGTTCTGTCCATGCTTTTTCTGCAGAGAGCAGCCCCGGGGGCACTTTGCTCCCTGCTACAAACGAGGATGCTGCGAACGCCCCGGGACACAGCAAGGGGCGAGCGCAGCGTCGGGATTGGCACCGCTGGCAGCGCTGAGAGGGTCCTGGAAGGGGACTGCAATACTCACACCGTCACTAAAGCCACGTTTCTCGCTTTCTCAATCACGGGGAGGATTCTAAGGGCTGTGAGTTCACGGAGCGCCAGCTCGGGGAGGGCTCTCGGAGGCCGCTGCCCAAAGCCGCGCTGGTGGCGCGGGATGCGCCCGCGGGACGTGCCAGGGCATGGAGCGGCTCTGTCACCCGGAGCCCCGCGCTCCTGCGGGTGTCATCGGGCTGCCTCCCCCCGTGCCTTCCCCGGGGCGGCGGCAGGGAGGCCGAGGGGTCAGCCTGCATGTCCTGCCTCAGCTCCGCCTGTCCGGCTGGGCTGGTCCCGCTGAGCTGTGCCTGAACTGTCCCTGCTGAGCTGTGCCTGAGCTGTGCCTGAGCTGTCCCTGACCTATCCCTGCTGAACTGATCCCACTGAGCTGTGCCTGACCTGTCCCTGCTGAACTGATCCCACTGAGCTGTGCCTGAGCTGTGCCTGCTGAACTGATCCCCTGAACGGTCCCTGAACTGTCCCTGCTGACCTGTCCCTGACCTATTCCTGACCTGTCCCTGACCTGTCCCTGCTGAACTGATCCCTCTGAATTGTCCCTGCTGACCTGTCCCCGACCTGTCCCTGGCCTGTCCCTGCTGAACTGATCCCAATGAACGGTCCCTGACCTGTCCCTGAACTGTCCCCGACCTGTCCCTGACCTGTCCCTGCTGAACTGTCCCTGAGCTGTCCCTACTGGACTGATCCCACTGAACTGTCCCTACTGACTGAAAATCCAGTGTGGAAAGAAAATGCCGTGTGTGTGTAAAATGCTGCGTGTGTGTAAAATGAGTAGTACCAAGATTTTATCACAGGTAAATGATTTGTCATGCAAGGAAACAGCTTTTTAAGCCCCTGCTATTAGGCCTCGAGGGAGCAGCCCTGTTTTCTGCTGCAGCAGACACAGTTTGCAGCGGGTGTGTGTCAGAATCCCCCCCGTGTCCGTGGGGGGAGGATGGGCAGAGCCTGACCGTGGGACCAGAGCCGCTGGGCTCCACTTCCAGCACGGGAGGTGATGCCAGTGCCAGAGCACAGCCCAGCCCAGCCTTGGGTCGCTCATGGCACGAGACCGTGCTGGAAATTGAGCAGGAATGGTTAAAATCAGCCGTGCTGGTTGTTCCCCGGCAGCCCCCCCGGCAGAGCAGGGCTGGCACTGACGGGCACCGGCTCCGGCATCCCCAGCCCAGCTCCAGCCTCCCCCGGCTCCTGGAGCCGCTGGAGAGCTTCAGGGGGCCCGGGAACAGCATTCCAGCTCCAGTCTGTGAATATTGATGAGGTGAAATGCTTTTATGCTCCTGGGGAGCTCCTCTGTTCAGCCAAGATCGCAGCGTTTGTCAGCATAAATGGGTATGGTCGGGAACGTTCCTTCCACCGGTAAACTGGACTGGAAAACCTCAGACTTTTCCAGGTCATACTGACAGGAACAAAATACACCATGGACATGTTCACTGGGATGTCCTGTGAAAAAATGCTCCTAATTATTAAATTGAAAATGAGGAATTAAGTAAGAAATCAAGTGGACAGTGAGGGGCTGCTGATTGCTGAGATTCTCAGGGCTGGTAGCCCATCCTCTAGCCACAAAAAACATGGGACTGTGGCCTGAAATGCAATCAAGAATCTGAATTTTTGCAGAGACTCTGTAGTGAACTGCCTGTGTTCACCCCCTCACCCCACTCACAAAGGCAGTGTAAAAAAATATCATCTTAAAAAAGAAGGTGCACTTTGTCAAAACTGGGGGTGCAGGCGAGATTTGTTAAGTATTGAAAGATCCATTAACTGTTATTACCCTGATCTTTGGCTGCTTCACTGCAGCCAGCAGTTTCCTCTTTCTCAGCAGGAAAAGAAAAAAAGAGCTTCCCCTTCTCCCTCAGGGACCTGTCCCATCCTCTTCCCTGACATCAAACGTTCACCTTTCTGTGGAACCTATTGGAACTAAATGGCCACCACTTTTAGATGGTTAAATAACTCCCCTCTGTATTTTATTCTGCTCATGATTTCTCATTTTCCTGTTCTCTGGGGCCCCCTCCCTGCCCTGCAGTATGTCCCAGTGGGTTATTTGCATCTGTATTCAGATACATGTGCACAGGAGGGGCTGAATATGCCATAAATGGCCAGTGGGAGAGGAAGGGGAAAAGGCAAGGAAGCCAAGTCTACCCATTGTTCTTTACATGGATGTGAAATTCCACCTGTTTGTTCTCAGCGTGGGGCAGAAGTGGGAAGATGAGAGATTCTGCATTCCCACTCCTGGGGGCCTGTGGGTCCCAGGTGAGGATGGGATCCAGCCCCGAGGCCACGGTGTTCGTGCAAGGCCTCTCTGAGCCACCCCTCCCATCCCAGAGGGATCCATGATTCACTGTCCTGCTGACACCTCACAGGCAGCAGCAGGCCCCAGGGTGTGTCCCAGGCTGAATTCAGTTTTAGCAGGTGATGAAGAGCCTCGGGCTCATCCAGGCACACTCTTCTTTGGGAGAGAAGGCTGAGCTGCCTTAGGGACAGCTCCAGCATCACTTCACCTGCTTGGTAGCTGCTCAAGGGGCTCAGTGAGGCATTGCCTTGGCCAGTCCAAGTGCTGCCTGGTGGTTCTGGTGCCTTTTCCTTACTCCCCAGATGTGTCAGGTGCCTCCCTCAGCCATATGGTCCCTTGTGATATATATAAATAAACATATATATGTGTAAATAAGCATGTAAATATATACACATGGATAAAGATGAATGTGTAAATATGTATCTCCTTCCATTGTAGCCTTGGTAAGAGGCTGTGCTGATGAAGGTGATCATTGTTCTTCAGGAACTATTAGGACAGGATAAGGAGTAATGGGTTCAAACTAAATCAGGGGAAATGTAGCTTAGATATATGGGAGGAACTCTTCCCTGGCAGGGTGGGCAGCCCTGGCACAGGTGCCCAGAGCAGCTGTGGCTGCCCCTGGATCCCTGGCAGTGCCCAAGGCCAGGCTGGACACTGGGGCTGGAGCACCTGGAACAGTGGGAGGTGTCCCTGCCATGGCAGGGTGGCACTGGGTGGGATTTGGGGTCAAAGCTTTCCACCCAAACCATTCTGGGGTTTTGTGATTCCTTTCTGACGTGAAATTTGATCCGTGGGAGCTCTGGTGGGAGCTGTGCGTGCCCCCAGCCGGGGCTTGGAACGAGAGCAGCCCGGGGCAGCTCTGCCCTGCGGGGATTCTCTGCCCTGCCCGCCGGGCGGGCTGGGAAGGGTTAACCCTTCCCCGCACAGTGGCTGCGCCAGGGACGGGATTCAGCTGCTGCTGGGGGCTGGGGAGAGCAGACAGGGAACGGGGGATGGAGAGGAGACAGGGAATGGGGGATGGAGAACAGACAGGGAACGGGGGATGGAGAAAGGGCAGGGAACGGGGGATGGAGAACAGACAGGGAACAGGGGATGGAGAGGAGACAGGGAACGGGGGATTCTCTCCTTTCTAGCCATTGGCCGGGCTGTTCTGCTTCCCACATGTGTTTCCCAGGTATCCCCGTCCGGCTGGTGCTGCTCTCGTGGCTGGGTGTGAAATGGGAACAGGACACAGCCCCAAGGAGGGGGCACGGAAGGGTCAGGGCAGCTGCAGCAGCCCCCTCCCACCTACGGACACCACATCCTTCGTGCTGCCTCTCCTCCCCTGGGGAGGTGGAATTTGGCTCTGTGGTTATTAATTCATCCTGTCAGAGTTTATCAGATGAGGCAAATTTTAAATTCATCATTCATCACAATCATCACCATATTCTGAGTGTTACCCAAAACTGTTAGGGGAGTATAGCTTAAGGAAAATGAATTATTTGGTGTGTGGCACAGCCTGGAGAAAACAGTACATTTAATATTTAATTTTTTTTTTCAGGGAAAAAAACCAGTAACTGGCTAAGCCTACTCCAACTTAGACTTAACTGGGAGCTGCTTAACAAAACCCAGCACAACCTATGGAATAGAAATGTTGTAGATTTTGGGATTAAAAATCCCGTGTGAAGGACAGCGCCACAGCTGTGGTTAAACCTTGTGTTTATTTTATCCCGTAGGTACCTGTGCCGCTGGAGTTTATAAAGCTATGGAGAAAACCCTTTGATGCTGAGATTCTTCAACCTCTTCCTGCACCTGTACATCGGCCATGTTTTAACCCAGCGCAGGGAGCTCAGCTGCAGAAACAGAAGGAAGGGGGCTGGTCAGAGAAGTGCAGTATTTGAACCAAAGGGATGCGATGTTTTAAGGCCAAGGCTGCGGACTTTGATATCAGCGTGTGATTCTATCACAGAACTGATTTAACAAGCTCCAATTCTACCAATACCGGTGCTGGGATTCTGGGATGAGCTGCATTTTTGCTTCTGCCTAAAACCAGGTTCATTTTGAGTTCTACTGAAATACTTCATGTCTTAAAATGCTGTATTCCCTGGAAGCCCTGCAGGTGGTGGTTGAGGTGACAAAGGGCATGGTAGGAAGTGGCTCGAGTCCATCCCATGGCTCTGCATTCAGGACGTGCTCTTGCCTGGTGTGTTCGTGTGTCTCAAACACCGGTTGTGTTCTCTGAATAACGTCCTTGATCCTGGGGGCTTTAAGTACAAAGCCACTTGTACAAGACAGGTCCGTGTGTAAATAAGGGATCCTGCTTACCTATATGCCACTATAAATATGTATGAAGTTTTGTACATAGGAAAGAAAAAAAATGGCTCAAAGAATGTTTTCAGAACTGCGTGCTCCGTTTAAATGCACAGACAGGAGATTGCCACCCACGTGCTCCCTCCCTCTCCGGGAAGGGATCCCGCTCGTTCCGCTCCTGCCTGCGTCCGCCGGGCTCTGTGAGTTTTTTGGGAGCCCGGGGCCGGGCTGGGCTCTGTGAGGAGTTTGTTCCTGGCCCGGAGCAGGGCTGAGCCGTGTCGGGACTCGGCTGCTCCCTCCTCACTCTGGCCCTGTGCAGCCCTTCCAAGCACCGTCCCCAGGCCCCGGGACCGCGGTGGGGCCGTGCCCCGGCCGGGGGCAGCAGCCGGAGCAGGGGGTGCCACGGGCCACCCCTCGCCCCAAACCCGCCGCCGTGTGTGCCACAGGCGTGGACTTCTTGTTCCAGCTGGGGGAGGATGTGGCTGTTATTTCCAGTATTCTTCTCTATATCTGTAGCCTTCAGTGATTCCTTGAGTGCCTTACATGGCTTGTGGACAGAATTCCTGACCAGGAGTTGAAAACGCCCCTGGGCCGAGGCCGGCTCCTTCGCACCCCTGTGCCCCTCGCCCCTCGCCGGCAGCGTGCACAGGAAGAGATTTAGCTTCGACTCAGGAAATCGCCGTGTGAATATGTGTATCAAACCCTGTATCATGTGCTGTACAGTTTATAAAAAGGGACTATTGAAAACTTATGCAAAACGTAACAGAGAAAATGGAGGTTTTTGGTCGACTGGCTGGCGGGCCGTGACCCATGTCCTCTAATCGTACTCCAGAATCATATCCAAAATACAGAACGTTGGGTTCAGTGCTGTGACAGCAACCGCCAGCCCGAAAACGGGCTGGAGCGATCGACTAGAGAATTTTACAGATATTTTTGTATTGTGATTCCTATGATATATATTGAGAGACTTTCTATTCCTTTGTAAAATACATAAATGATTGTCAATTTTAATTAAAAAGATCTGTTTTAAACCTTCAAATCAGATGAACTGGTTTGGGGTTGAGGGGATGGGGAAGCTGGACACCGGCCACCCTGGGGGACCGGGAGATGCCCGTGAGGGCTCGAGAGGGGGGCGTTCACTGATCTCCGCGGCAGCCAACCCCGCGCTGTCTCTGCCATCACCGGCGCTGGGAGATGTCACCGCCCGGTCGTACGTGGGGACGGGCACGGGTGGATGGGCACCGGGAGGGGCGGGGGTCCTCGGGCGGCTCTTGACGCGGCGCTGGGCTCTCCTCCCCAGGGCGAGCGGCTGCGGGAGCGCCGCGGCAGCGGGGCAGCGCAGGGCGCGGGCCCATGGCGGGGCGGCAGGAGGAGGCTCTGCCCGCCTGCTTTGCGGGGCTGGGTGCGGGCAGCCCGCGGCCGCGGCAGAAGCGCGGCGGGATGTTCTGCAGCGTGGAGGATGCCTTCGACAACAAGACGCTGAACTTCGCCTCGCTCGCTGCCTCCGGAACAGCAACACCCGTCGGGGGCCACCGCCGCGATACCCAGCCGGGACCGAGCCCCGACGCGGGACCGAGCCCCGACGCGGGACCGAGCCCCGACCCCGGCCCCGACCCCGGCCCCGCCGCGGCCGCGCTGCCCCCGAGCGCTCCGGCCGCGCTGCCCGACGGCTGCCGGCAGGTAACGGGACTGCGCCGGGACAGGGGCCGGGGGCGCCGAGCCGAGCCGGCCTGGCCGAGCCCGCGCCAGGAGGGCGAGAGGGGACCCGCCCGGCCGTCCCATGGCGCCCCATCCCGTCCCGTTCCATCTCATCCCGTCCCGTTCCATCTCATCCCGTCCCCTTCCGTACCATCCCGTTCCGTCCCGTTCCATCCCGTCCAGTTCCATCCCATCCCGTCCCATCCCGTTCCATCCCGTTCCGTCCCATTCCGTTCCATCCTCTCCCGTCCCGTCCCATCCCGTCCCGCCCCGTCCCGCGGAGCCGGCGCTGGGCCCGTCGCCGCGGGCGGCTTTGGGGAGGAG
>QUSF01000187.1:29052-39168 GCA_003676055.1 Chloebia gouldiae | reverse complement strand
CCCTGCCCTGCTCCTGCTCCTGCCCTGCCCCTGCCCCTGCCCCTGCCCTGCCCCTGTTCCTGCCCCTGCCCCTGCTCCTGCTCCTGCCCCTGCCCCTGCCCCTGCTCCTGCCCGGGGAGCTGCAGCCCCACAGCCTTGGAGGGAACAGGACCTTGTGTAACAGTGTGTGCAGGCAGAGCAATGTGCAGGAGGATCAGGGTGTCCCGTGGAATCATCCGTGTCCTCATGGATCTTCACATGTGCTTGGGTTCCCAAAAAGCACTTTGGGGGTTCCTAAGGGATGACTGACTGCCTTAAGTGATGCTTTATCTCATTATCTGTCGTGTTTAGGAGTTTGGATTACTTGAAAAAATCAGGAGGTTTGAGGATTTTACAGCAATACCCATGACACTGGCAGTATTTAACTCCACCATCAGCACTTGGGAATTCCTTGGTGTCGTAGCCTCTGCTCATGGGCCTTGTTTTTCCTTTTTACCTGTAGAAAAGACAGTCTTGGCTCCAGCCTCAGCCAGACACACGAGGTGGAGTTAGACTGGCAGTTCCTTAGGCTCACGGTCATGCCAGCGTTCAGTCTGGTGTGGGAGGAAGGCTGAACTGAAAGCCAGATCCAATCCCTCAAATGGCTTTATGTGAACAAACAGGATAAAGGCTAATTCCCACCTCCTGGGATTTTATCTGGAAACCTGCTCCTCAGCTGGCTATGGAGCCAGGCAGCTCCATAGCTGCAGCAGTGTAAGCTGCCAGCATGGTGACACTTGAGCCCTGGGGACAAACTTGGAGGAGATCTGTGACAAGAATACAGACAAATAGGCAATCTC
Source organism: Chloebia gouldiae (assembly GCA_003676055.1). Classification (NCBI taxonomy): domain Eukaryota; kingdom Metazoa; phylum Chordata; class Aves; order Passeriformes; family Passeridae; genus Chloebia; species Chloebia gouldiae. The sequence continues at coordinate 38,350 of QUSF01000187.1, read as the reverse complement.
TAAGAGCAGGGTCCTTTAAAGGATCCGGTGGGGTCTGCTCTGTGGGGTTGGATTGCATCCTTGCCTTAGTGCCAGCTGGCTGGGAGGTTACATGATACAGAGCAGCAGAGGGACAGGGTGAGGTGGGTGCTGGACATCTGCCGCGTGAGTGACCCGGGACATCCCAGAGCTCATCTCAGCGTCTGTCACTGCGGGTTCCCTTTCCTCTGTGCCACATGGTGAGGTGCAGAGGGACAGGAGTGTTTGGGAGAGGTGGCACTTGCTGCATGCCCATGACAGTCTCACATCCCTGTGCCCATCCCTGCCTCCTCCAGGGGCTCCTAGCAGCTCCAGCAGGCTCAGCTGCTGGGATCCCTCTCCCTTTGCTGTGGCCATGCACCGGGGCTGGGGCAGCCTGGGTGTGAGTCCCCTCCTCCAGAAGCCTGGGTTTGAGGGGTGGGAAGGTCCAGAGGTGCTGCTGGGGCACAGCAGCTCCCATGCAGGAGCATTTCTGCAGCACAGGACAGTCTCTGGGAGGTGGCCCCGTGGTGAGTGGGATGGCCCAGGTGTGTCCCATGCCCCACCTGCTCAGGTTCATCACTCACCGCCTGCCCTCGGGTGGCTCTGGACAAGGTGTGCTGTGTCCCATGGTGCTGACTGACGGCTCTCTCCTTCCTCCTTGCCCCTCAGGAGCAGAAGAGGCTGCTGGAGCTGGGGATTACAGGCCCAGAGGGGCACGTCCTCAGCCGCCCCGAGGAGGTAAGGCCATCAGCCCCCGCGCCAAGCTGTGGCCCCGCCGTGCAGAGGGGCTGGGACAGCTGTGCTGTGGGACAGCTGTGCTGTGGGACACCTGTGTCCTGGGACACCTGTGCCTTGGGACACCTGTGCTGTGGGACACCTGTGCTGTGGGACACCTGTGCCATGGCACACCTGTGCCTTGGGACACCTGTGCTGTGGGACACCTGTGCTGTGGGACACCTGTGCTGTGGGACACCTGTGCCATGGCACACCTGTGTTATGGGACACCTGTGTCATGGGACACCTGTGCCATGGGACACCTGTGCTGTGGGTCACCTGTGCTGTGGGACACCTGTGCTGTGGGACACCTGTGCCATGGCACACCTGTGTTATGGGACACCTGTGTCATGGGACACCTGTGCTGTGGGACACCTGTGCCGTGGGACACCTGTGTCCTGGGACACCTGTGCCATGGCACACCTGTGTTATGGCACACCTGTGCCTTGGGACACCTGTGTTATGGGACACCTGTGTCATGGGACACCTGTGCCGTGGGACACCTGTGCTGTGGGACACCTGTGCCGTGGGACACCTGTGCCATGGGACACCTGTGTTATGGGACACCTGTGCTGTGGGACACCTGTGCTGTGGGACACCTGTGCTGTGGGTCACCTGTGCTGTGGGACAGCTGTGTTATGGGACACCTGTGTCCTGGGACACCTGTGCCATGGGACACCTGTGTTATGGGACACCTGTGTCGTGGGACACCTGTGCTGTGGGACACCTGTGCTGTGGGACACCTGTGCTGTGGGACACCTGTGTCCCGGGACACCTGTGTTATGGGACACCTGTGCTGTGGGACACCTGTGCCATGGCACACCTGTGCCATGGCACACCTGTGTCCTGGGACATCTGTGTTGTGGGACACCTGTGTCGTGGGACACCTGTATTGTAGGACACCTGTGCCATGGCACACCTGTGCCGTGGGACACCTGTGCCATGGGACACCTGTGCTGTGGGACACCTGTGCCATGGGACACCTGTGTTGTGGGACACCTGTGTCCTGGGACACCTGTGTTGTGGGACACCTGTGTTGTGGGACACCTGTGCCGTGGGACACCTGTGTTATGGGACACCTGTGTCCTGGGACACCTGTGCCGTGGGACACCTGTGCCATGGCACACCTGTGCCATGGGACACCTGTGCTGTGGGACACCTGTGCTGTGGGACACCTGTGCCGTGGGACACCTGTGTTGTGGGACACCTGTGCTGTGGGACACCTGTGCTGTGGGACAGCTGTGTCATGGCACACCTGTATTGTAGGACACCCGTGCCATGTTCTTGTGCCCGCAGGTGGAGGCGGAGGCCGTGTTCCGCGCCATCACCATCGCCAGGCAGGCCAACTGCCCCCTCTACGTCACCAAGGTCATGAGCAGGGGTGCTGCAGATGTCCTGGCCCAGGCCAAGAGGAAAGGTAATGCTGGCCTGCACAGGCAGCTGCTGAACCTCTAAATGCAGCCAGGAGTCCCATTCTAACTGAGGCCTGAGAAGTCCTCATCTACTGAGCTCCCCCACACTCTCGGGGCGCTGAGGCTCGTGCTGGTTTCCATGGCAGGGTGTGCCAGAGCTAATTGCTTGGAGCTGGGAAGATTGGATGTGTTGGAAACTGTGACACTTCCATCTAGGCAGACACAGCTGAGAAACAGGGAATAATCCACTTGTGATCTTTTGGTGTGAACTGAATGAAAAACAGATGTGGAGCAAGCTCCAAATCGTGGCTGGGGGTGGGTGGGGAGGGCTGGGATCGATCCTGTGGGGAGCAGGGTGGAAGGGGGAGCACAGTCACCGCTTCCCCCGGCCCGGTGGCTGCCAGACAGACACAGGTTTGGTTTAGAGGAAGGCGTGACAGCTTGTCAGAATGTGTGCCTGGTGAAAGGAGAGGACAGACAGGTCCAGAACGTGCTTTGACAGTGTCTCCCATCACCTGAGATGATCGAAAGGGTTAGTGCTGGGAGGGCTGAAGGAGTGGAAGTGCTGAGCGTGGTTTCGGCAGTGCCTGTGCCCGCGCTCCCCCCGAGCCCGCGTTGCCCCGCAGGCGCCGTGGTGTACGGGGAGCCCATCGCGGCCAGCCTGGGCACCGACGGCTCCCACTACTGGAGCAAAAACTGGGCCAAAGCCGCCGCCTTCGTCACGTCCCCCCCCGTCAGCCCCGACCCCACCACGCCGGATCACCTCAGCACTCTGCTGTCCAGGTGGGTCCGTGTCAGCCCGGGCTCACCTGCCCGGGCCGCATCCCATGCCATTCTATCGCCCCTGGGGCCCGGAGCCCACGAGCCACTGGTGCCCCCCAGGTCTGCCCAGCAAGGGGGGCTTTGCCAGCCTGGGGATGCCGTCAGTGCCCCCTCGCTGAGCCCTGCCCTGTCCTTTCCCCAGCGGGGACCTGCAGGTCACCGGCAGCGCCCACTGCACCTTCACCACCGCGCAGAAGGCCGTGGGCAAGGACAACTTCACTCTCATCCCCGAGGGCACCAACGGCATCGAGGAGAGGATGTCCATCGTCTGGGAGAAGTGCGTGGTAGGTGCTGCAGTGCAGCTGCACGGGAGCTGTGCCCGGGCTCGAGGCTGTCACAGCCTCGTTAGTTCACACAAGGCAGAGCGGTGACACCGTCTAGACACCGCTGCAGCTTCAGAGAGGTGCCAGGGAGAGACTGAGACACACGGTGTCTTCAAAGGCTGCTGTGTGGGGACCCCCCTCTGCTCTCGCTCAGTCTCCAGGGAGTCTCTGCAGCACTTTCTCCCGCAGGTGATGAGGTGTCCCTGTCCCCTCGTGCCACCAGAGGCCTGGGCAGGTGATGGGGAGAGGGGGTCTCTCCCGTGGGACATGGCTGTGGCCATGCTTCCAGCTGCCAGGTCACCCCAGGCCCCACCAGTGGGGACAGGTCTCCATGTCACCCCTGCCTGCCTGGCTGCAGGGCTGTGTCCGTGTCCCTGCACCCAGTGCACATTTCCCTTCCCTGCCAGCAGCATCCCTGGGGGGCTCTATCCTGCATCCCACAGAGCAGATGTCCCTGGGCAGACTGCTGGAGCTTGCGAGCCAAGCCACCCTGAAACCTCCCTTAGGTGGGCTTTGTTCAAAGAGAAAAGGAGCTTTTCTTAAGATGATGAGTGAAGATGGTAAATAAATAGCCCGGGTTAGGTTCACTTCCAGTCTTTCTTCGCTGGGCTGTCCTTACCCATCTTCAGTGATCCTGAGATGCCTGTGCAGGAGTTGGAGCCAGCCAGTGAAGGTCTTGTTTTTCAGAGACTTCAACCTTTGGAGTCCAAGGAAAATAAAACCTGTGTCTTACATCCTTTATCCCACAGGGACCAGGCTCATGTCCCCCTTCCCCTGTAACCACAGCCCTGTGGCAGAGCAGACCCTCACCCCACATGGGCACAGGGCTGGGGGCAGCAGCTCCTCCCAGGGGGACAGCCCGGGTCCCACAGCAGGCAGGGGGCCATGCCCACCTGGGATGTTTCCCCCTCCCCAGGTCCCCGGGAAGATGGATGAGAACGATTTCGTGGCGGTGACCAGCACCAACGCTGCCAAGATCTTCAACTGCTACCCCAGGAAGGGGCGCGTGGCCGTGGGCTCCGACGCAGACCTGGTGCTGTGGAACCCCAAGGCTACGAAAATCATCTCAGCAAAAACCCACAATTTGGTAAAATATATTTTAAATCATTTTCTGGGGCTGGTTTTAGAGTCAGAAGAGATCTGGAAAGCAATGCATGTCCTTAGCTGGATCAGCTCATTCAGCAGGGGAGGAGTTGTCTGTCTGGGTAAACTGATGAAGAACCTTGAATTTGCTTTTAAAAATAGTAGGAAAATATCCTTTTATTGCGGTAAAGGGTGGGATTGGCACTTAGTGACCACTCCAAGACAGTTGGTAAAGAAATCTTAAGGTCAGTGTATTTGCTGTGGACTAGAAAAATGTAGGTGCGGAACTGAAGTATTGAGCTATTGCTAAACTGCAAGGTGTATTAGTTACAGTTTAATATGTATTAAACTATTGCTATAGTTAATATATACTGTTATTAATATAATACAAAATGTAAATATTCCATAAAGAATATAGAAAGAATATAATATTATAAATATAATTTAATAAAAGTATTAAATGATTGCTGTAGTTTAATATTATTGGTTTTAAGGTTTATTTTCTCGGTTCCAGTTTGTTTCCCATTGGAATCATGTTATTTGAAATAGGAGGGGTTAGTTAGTTCTGACTGATGGTGCACGAGGAGCAGTGTACAAAAATGGGGGGCATTGTTGGCATCCTCTTAAATCCTGCAGGCACTGAATATCAGGGTTTGCTTTTTCTAGAATGTGGAGTACAACATATTTGAAGGCACTGAGTGCCACGGGGTCCCAGCCGTGGTCATAAGTCAGGGAAGAGTTGTCCTTGAAGATGGAAATCTGTGTGTCACCCAGGGCTCAGGTCGCTTCATCCCTAGGAAGACATTCCCTGACTTCGTTTACAAAAGGATAAAGGCAAGAAACAGGGTAAGGAGAGTTTTATTTGCCATAATCACGTGTTTTGATCACACTCTCTCTGCTGTAGTGTATTGGGGCTGCTGTGATGGCAAACCTGCAACAGCAGCAGGAATATTATCAGTGCTATTTCTTTCTGTGTGTCGTCGTGTAACTGCTGGGCTTCTCAGTCAAGAATTCTTAGTATTAGAGCTAATAATGACAGTTTTATTAGCCTATTATAATGTTACAAAACAAAAATATGACTTGTAGCAAAAGGGCTTTTTGGTTTGTATTGAGGTAGAGGGAGGAATTCCTCTCCTAGCTGTGCTAGAGGAGTTTCTGTTGCTGTATTCCCAGTGTCTGCTCTGCAGCCATTGGAGGGTAAGGGATGTACATCCCCTAGGTACTGGAAATACAGTAAGATAAATCCTCCTGTGTGCTGGCACAGCTTTTAAGAGAGACACAAAGACATGCAAATAATGTAAAGAGCTTCTTAACAGCTCTGTCCTCCTTCCCTTTTCCGTGTGCTATTGCAGACAGTGTAATTCTGCATCCTACACAAAGCACAGCAGGAATCAATAACCCAAGTTAACTGCAGAGGAAGGAGCCCTGACTCTGGCGTGCCTCAGGGTGTCTGGGGTGCCTGGAGGGCAGGATGGGGATGTGCCAGCTCCCTGCAGGGTGGGAATGGGACCCAGAGAAGCTGTAGATGCCCAGTCCCTGGAGGTGTCCCGAGGCCAGGTTGAAAGTCCTTTTAAGACCATCAGTTCCAATCATTCTCCCAGCACCGCGCAGGCCAGCACTGCTCCGTGTCCCCAAGTGCCACATCCGCAGGGCTGTGAAATGCCCCTGGGGATGGGGGCTCCAGCCCTGCCCTGGGCAGCTGTGCCAGGGCTGGGCAGCCCTCTCCACGCAGAAATGTCCCCGTAGCCAGCCCGAACGTCCCCCGGCGCGGCCGGAGCCGGAGCCCCCGGCTGTCGCCCGTGCCGGCCGCGGCTGACGGTGTGCTCCCGTGTGCTCCCCGTGCAGCTGGCCGAGGTGCACGGCGTGCCCCGGGGGATGTACGACGGGCCGGTGCACGAGCTGCCCGCCAGCGTCAAGGCCGTGGCGCCCGGCAAAGGCGCGGCGCCGCCCGTGCGCAACCTGCACCAGTCCGGCTTCAGCCTGTCGGGTACGTGGGGCCGGGGGCCTGGGCGGGGGGTGCCCTCAGCACGGGACACTGCGCTTCTGCCCAGCAGCCAGCGGCTTGTCCTGCGCCCGCAGCCACGGGCCAAGGGCAGCACGGACGGCTCTGGAGTGTTCTGCAGCGTTTATCTCAATGCACCAAGCCTGCTGGGGGCTCTGCTCCCAGGAGCCAGAGCAGTGATTCAGCATCATTCGCTCTGCAGAAACCTGCCCAGCAGCTGTCGGGAAAGCCAATGCTCTGCCCTAAAATGATTTCCATAATGGTTTTTTAGCTGCTTGGGCCACGTGGGTCCCATATTGTTTGATAAATGTTACCAGTCCCCATGTTTTATTACATACAAAATTTATTTATAGGAAAGCCACTTGGAAATCTTCCAGAAAGAAAGAATGAAAAATTAAGAATATTCAGGCAAATACAGCCGTTCCAAACTGTGCCACGCTTTTAGAGTGTCCAAAGTGACATACAATGAAATGATTAGTATTTTCTGGGGAAAAGTTTTATGGTTGTGGCATGTAAAGCAGTGGGACTGCCCCGCTGTCCGCTCTCCCGCAGGGTCACAGGCAGATGACCACATTGCCCGGCGCACGGCGCAGAAGATCATGGCCCCGCCGGGCGGGAGGTCCAACATCACCTCGCTGTCCTGACGCCGTCCCCGCGCCGGTCCCCGCCGGCTGCTGCCGGGACGGGGCCGGTGGGCCGCTCTCGAGCGCGTCAGCTGTGCCAGCCCTTCCCTCGTAGGTAGAAAGTAGAGTGATCCCCGAGGCAGCGCTCCCAGCTGGGTTCTCTGTCACTGTTCCTTCGCTAGCTGCTAGGAAAGCCCTTCCCTGTGCATGCGGCACCGCCACGTCCCCAGGGCTGCGGGCGGCCGGGCCCCTGCGGGCCAGCGTGGACACGAGGGCACATCCAGGCTGGATCACGCTCTTTTCCAGCAGCATCCGCTGCCCGCTCCCATCAAAGGACTTCCAACAGCTGAGCACTTCGGTGGTGTCCAGCCAGAGCCCTCCGCCCTGGCCGTGCTCCCAGGGCCACCCCCAGACCGTGTGTCCCTGGGCGGTCACCGTCAGGGGCGAGTGCAGCTCCGTGTCCTGGGGCAGAGTGGTGCTGGCCCTCCAGGACCCGGCCATGCCGTGGCCTGGTGTCCTTCTGCCAGCCTTGTTTTTTAAAGATCATTTATACGGTTTTTCAAGAACTGAGTGTGAGTCCAACAGCCAATACCAGGGCTCGTTTGGAGGCCAGGTGCATGCAACACACTTTTTTATGAAGATTATTCTAGCCCAGTTATTATATTTAAAGGTGTGTAAACAGTGTGCCTCTGGCCGTAGAGCCATGCATGTACCTCCAGGAATGGCTTTCCGTTCCTGTCTGCTCCTTGCTTGGAATAAACTTGGTTGGAAACTGCGAAATGGTGGAAGTGGTTGATGCACCCGAGTCCATTTTGTCGTTTTCTTCCTCTGAGTTTTTCTGGGTGAGGCTTGCACCATGCCATCCTGACTTGCAGGTTACTGTGCTCGCCTCGGAGGGGAGAGGCTCGTGCTGGCAGTGTGGGCAGAGTGCCCCCCTTGTCCTCAGCCTGGTGAGATGTCGTGGCACATCCATGAGACTCTGATTTCCCTCAGGCACCGCCAGGCTTGGGTCTCCAGCTCTGTCTGAGCCAGGCACGAGAAAGGGAGCAGGGGTTGTGGCAGCACAAGCAGGGATCTGATTTGCGAGTGGGGGCTGGAACCACACATGGCAGCTCCAGATAAATGAATCCATGAATTAGGAATGAACCCACAAATGTATACCAGGGAGGGATTTAATTTTTTGCTGGGGATTTTTTTTGTCGTTTTTGATTATCTGATATGACCTACATTTCACAGCTTAATGCTGCAGTAATTTCTGTGTTAAGCACATGGGAATGTATTTGTTTGGATGTTTTATATTTAATTTTAAATTTAATTTAATTAATTTCATTTGTTGATTTTCTGATTTTCCCTGAAATTGCACTAAGTCCATTAACATCTAGTGGAAGGTGTCCCTGCCATGGCAGAGGGTGGAATGAGATGAGTTTTAAGGTCCCTTCCAACCCAAGCTATTTATGATTCTATTATCTCTTTTCATCCTGAATAGAGCTTAAATGACAGCAGTGGGAAATCCATAAGGAATGGGAAAGATAGAAATCACAGTCTGATGGCAGTGACCTCCCCATCACCCCAACATCCATGGGGTGACAGGGATATCCCAGCACGCCCAGCCTGTGAACACTTAGCAGAGGAAGTTCTGAGGTCCTGTGCTGCAAATGTCCTTTTCCCACAGTTGGCCTGGTTCGTGCCAGGCCCCCTGGGCCAGTGAGGACCCAGCAGAGTCCCTGTTCCCTCTCCCACATCACCCAGTTTAGGTGCCTCCTCCGTCTGTGCCAGCCCAAGGCTCTAGCCCTGCCAGCCGTGCCCTGGGGCAGGGAGGGTTTGCGTTTATTCCCTCTGTCAGGGAGCTGTCGGAGCCAGCACAGCTGCCCCAGCCTCCTCCCAGAGCAGGCATCAGAGCCAGCAGCATCTCTGCAGCTCTCCCGCTGCCAGGAGAGGCTGAGCCGAGTCCCACAGCTGCCTGCAAATGGAGCCAGAGCCTGCAGGAAACCCCCCCGTGGCACCCACACGGCGTCTGGCCCTAATTCCTTTGGACAGCTTTCCTGCAGGCTCTGGGTCAGGGACACCCGGAGACGCTCCGTGCCCTTGACTGACGGCACAGCCCCGGCTTTGCGGCACCGCAGCCGCCAGGGAGGAGCCCCAAGTGCCCAGCTTGTGCCTGGGGTGGGGATGGACCCCCAGTTCCCTCAGGACAGCAGAGCTCCTCAGGGATGGACCCCAGTTCCCTCAGGACAGCAGAGCTCCTCAGGGATGGACCCC
>QUSF01000187.1:13294-24138 GCA_003676055.1 Chloebia gouldiae | reverse complement strand
ACTCTGGCTTGCTCCAGCCCCAAAGGGGAGCTGTAAATCCGCGGCCCAGGGCAGTCCTGTGGAACTCTGGCTTGCTCCAGCTCTCAAGGGGAGCTGCCGGTGCTGTCGGCGGCAGCGGGGCGGGCTCGGGCGCTCAGCGCACCTGAGGGCAGGTGAGGGGGCGGCCTGGCCCCGGCCTAGCTGCTGCCCGAGGAGCACACGGAGCTGCACATGTGCAGGGGCTCGGCCTCGGCCTCGTCGGTGGTCTCGGAGGCAGACACGGACTCGCTGGGCTGCTCCTGGCTCTTCTTTAGCCTGTGGGAGCGGAGGAAGCAGCAGTTACAGAGCTGTCGCCCAGGCTGTCCCCCAGCAGTGGGCAGGGGGCTCTGGGCACCTGTGTACACTCCCTGCTCGAGAGGTGCCTATGGCAGAGCCGTGGAGAACGAGGAGTGCTCCCAGAGCTCACAAACGGGCCGTGACAGAGCCCAGCGTATCAGCAAACCACACCAAACTGCTCTGAAATGCCCCAAAACAGCCTGCGAGGCTTCAGCCCACCCAGACCCCAGCCACGAGTACCCACAGCACAGCCAGGCTCCTGCCAGCCCCTCCACAGAGCCTGCCTCACACTCTGCTTACAGACCAAACAGACCAACCCTGGGGGAGCACTGCCCTTAATCAAGCGCTGTCACTGCCTGCTTATTCCCACCAGGGACTTCTCCAACCTGAATGATCCTAGGAATGTAGTCTATGTGTTAAAGATCTCCACAATCATTGGTTGGTGAGTCCAACCTTCCTCGCCTTCATGTCCCAAAACACCATCTGCTAAAAGCAGGCTGGGTGAGGAGGTGCCACGGGGGAACAGAGGCAGTGTCATACACATATTAAATCTCAGAAGTCTCTCTACAGCATATTTTATTTAATGGCAGTTAATAATCCTTGATCTTGCCTCTCTTTGTGGCTAGAGCCATTTTTCATACACAGGCAGCACCTGGGCTCCTCTGCTGACACCATTCACCTGAGGCTAAGCCAGCAGCAAGGTGCTCCTGGCTGTCAGGCACTGTGGCACTGATTCCTAAGGGAAGTCAGAAAAAGGAGTATTTTTCCCTAAAAAAAGCATCCCACACACTCACTTCTCTCTGTTGAAGATTACAAAGTCCTGCTGGATAGCTTCAAGGCATTCCTGGAGATAGTCATTTTCCTATTGAAGAAAAACAAAACATGCATAAGCAGCCCCATCTGCATCTCATTGCTGCCTGCAGCCCCCAGCACTCGCAGCTGTGTGCAGGAGCTTCCAGCTGTGGGCAGAGCCCCCACCCCCCTGAACCTCAGCCCAGCAGCTGGAGGCAGCAGGGCCAGCTGCTGTGTGGCTTTCAGCAGGGGCTGGTGCCATCCATGGCAGCAGTTTTCTGTAAGACACAGATCACACCATTCCTGACATAAACATAACTTGTTTCTCCATGTCTCCTGTATTTTGGGAGTGCTGTCAGCCCAAAGGAAGTTCAGGCAGTGTGGGGAGAGCCCAGCCCACGTGTGCGAGTCCCTGCCAAGGCACACAGGGAGCTGCTGCCTTGTGCCCAGCCTGGGGCTGTGCAGGGACAGGGGCTGAACACACCAGGCTGCCCAGACCTCTGCTGCCCATCTCACTTTCCAAAGTACCCACTGCTGTGAAAGTTTGGTCAAACTTCCAAAAGAGGAATACATGGTTGTTGAAACGGCTCCATGGGCAAATGTTTTCATCAAAATAGACCCGTGGCTCCCGCAGTGTGGCCACAACAGCTGCAACACCCGCCCAGATCCAGCCTTTTCCCAGCTGCATGCTACCCCAGGGAGCACATACAGACTGGGAGCTGTCTTTGCTGTTATCCCTTGACTTGTTCTTTGCGAGCCTCTTCTTCTTCTTGTGCAGGGGCCTCGACTCCAGAATCATCTCCTCCAGCTCGAAGGTGGGGTCGCAGTGCAGGCGGCCCTTCTGCCAGGACACACGACAGCGGGGACTCAGAAACCTCCTCCCCCTCCAAAAACCTCTGCTCTCTGCAGCGGGAGGAGCAGCCCCGCTCGGGACAGGGACGCGTCCCCTACTCACGTTGGGGACGAAGGCCGGCTCCACGCGCTTCTCGCACACGTCGCTCCAGACCACGGCCGAGAGCTGAGCCGAGGCCTGGATGTGCGCCAGGCAGGAGAAGCGATGCTCAGGATTCACTGTCAGCAGCTGGGGAGGGAAAAGCACTGCTGAGACAGCGCTGGAGAGAAGAGCGTTCCTGCCAGAGGAGGAAGGCAAGGCAGCCAGCAGCAGCCTGCTGGGCTCAGCCACGCCAGGGAGCCTTTAGGGGAATATAGATAACTTACTGCAGGAAAAACACCTAAAGAAAGGCTCTGCAGGCACCCCAGCGCTCCGGGGGGACATGGGGGTCCCCTCCCGGCTGAGGGGGCTGCTGGCACAGGCCTGCTGAGAGGCTGGGTTCCCTGGAAGCCCGGCTGCCCAGCAGATGGCAATGCAAACCCGCCAAATGCGCCGTCACAGCCTCTGCCAGCAGCTCCTCATTAATCTGAATCTAATTATGCAAATTGCCCACCCAACATTAACTCATATCAGAGGCACTTATTTGCTGCCTGCACCAGCTTTATCTTTCCTACAGCAAACTCACCAGCTACTTTTCAGAGTTCTCAAGCAAGCCACAGCTAAACCAGCTGTCCCAACACATCCCAGCTTTCTCCAGCAGCAACATGAGGAAAGCAGCAGAGCATTCCACAGAGCTGGAACTCCCCAGCAGCTCTCACAACCCCCTCAGACCCTTCAGCCCCAAGGAACAAGCGAGGGGGAGCAGCCAGTGCTGCAGTGCAGCTCCACCTCAGCTGCCATCCCAGCCAGAGCTGCCACCTTTAGAGGTGATGTGACCATGGAGAGGATGGGATGCTGGGAGGCACAATTCCAGCCCAGCTGGGAATCCGACTGTCACACCAAAACCAGCCTTTTTGCTTCCCTTGCTATCAAACATCATGCATCTTATTACAGGGATAATAAACACACAACACACATCACTAATCAACTAATCATAGGGTCCCAGACTGGACTGGCACCAGTGCCATCCCTGCTCACCCAGTGCCACCCCTGCCATGGCAGGGACACCTCCCATTGTCCCAGCTGCTCCAGCCCCAGTGCCCAGCCTGGCCTTGGGCACTGCCAAGGATCCAAGGGCAGCCCCAGCTGCCCTGGGAATTCCATCCCAGCCTCTCCCCACCCTGCCAGGGAACAATTCTCAATTCCCAATCTCCCATCCAGCCCTGCCCTCTGGCAGTGGGAGCCATTCCCTGTGTCCTGTCCCTCCAGCCTTGTCCCCAGTCCCTCTCCAGCTCTCCTGGAGCACCTTCAGGCTCTGGAAGGGGCTTTAAGGTCTCCCTGGATCTTTTCTTCTCAAGGCTTAACATCCCTAACTCTCCCAGCCTGTCTTTTGTATATTATTATTATTATTATTATTATTATTATTATTATTATTACTCTTATTATTAATTGTTTATTAATATGCTGATAATTTTCCAGCTAGTCCTGCCTGCACAGTAGCTGCCATCCAACCCAAACCACCCCAGAAAGACAATTCATCCAACAATTCATCCAACAATTCATCCAGCTGCAGCCCACAAGGGCCACTCACCTTCCGCAGCAGCGCGACCATTTCCTTGGACCAGGCTGAGGAGTACTGGACGCTGACGGTGCTGAAGAGCTGCACCAGAGACTCCACGGGGTTGTTGGAGTGGATGTCGTACGGCCTCTGGGGACGAGAGCACAAAGGTGAGGAGCCCCCTCTCCCTCTGGGTCAGCCAGGGCACGCGACCCGAGGGCCGGGACGGCCGGAGCCCTACCCAGCCCCGCAGCAGCTCGTAGGCCATGACTCCCAGGGACCACCAGTCCACCTCGAAGGAATAGCCCGTCCCGCCGCTCAGGAAGGAATGGAAAATCTCCGGGGCTGCGCAGAGAGGCGTAACACACAAGAGGTTACTTGTTGTTCTCTACTCCGCTCTTCGATGTAAGTCAGTGCGCTACGCTTACGGTGATTTTTCTGCACGGCTGCCCGAGGGGAGGCTGTGTGAGGCAGGGGAGCAGCAGCCGTGTGCCTGCCCTCACTGGGAACTGGGATGTCAGCCACCTGCAGGGACAGCCCTCCCAACACAGGACAGCACAGCCATGGGGCCCCGGGAGACACCGAGTGCCAGGCTGGAGCCAGAGAGGGACGGGGAGCACAGCAGGAGATGGGATGAGGAGGGCAGGGCAGGATGGGGGGACTGGACAGGATGTAATGCAGAGGGCGGGATGGGATGGGATGGGATGGGATGGGATGGGATGGGGTGACATGCCAGTCCCGATGCCGTCACACTGGGAGTTCCCTTTCTCAAACAATTGGGCTGTGCTGAACGACTTGGACACAAGCACCAATGTCCTAAATTAACTGGAGGGCCCTGGCTGGGGCAGCGTGTGCTGAGCACTCAGAATGCAACACAAGAGCAGTCGTTGTCTCTTACCCATGTATGGCTTTGTCCCAGCCAATGCCGTCGCCCTTTCACCGTCCCTAATGATGGTTGCAATATTAAAATCTGTTAAATGGGCATGACCTTAAATAAAGACACATTTTAAGAAGGAATTAATGGCAGTGCAGTGGCAATGCAGTCAGAACACATTTGTTTCATAAGCTTCTGCCCTCAGACAGGGTAGCACACACACAGGCAGGTCAGGGTCAGATCCCATGGCATGGCCATGGGAGATCCCAAAGGTTTCCCAGGATTTGGGCTTGCCAGGTGATTAAAGGGTAGGCAGCTTTGGGTTTTGATTTTAAATCACACTTGGAGCTAGCCAGTAACCCCAACAGCTTCAGCAGTGGCCAAATTGCTCTGTCCAGAAGCTACAGGATTGAAAAAGACACCAGGGAAACGCTATCACAGAACCACAGAATGCTTGGGTTGGAAGGGATTTAAAGATCATCTCGTTCCAAGCTCCTGCCATAGAGCTTCCCTAGACATGGGAGTCCCAAGCCACTGAAGCCATTGCACTGCAATGACTCCAGATTCCAGGGCTGAAGTTGGGCTGCCACTCCGTGCTGTCCAGCACACTGGACAGGCCAGCTGGGTGACCATCCCCACAATAAAAAGCACAGGGATGTTCAGCCAAGCATGGTCCAGTAAAAGCAGAGCAGCTTTTCCCACACTTTCCCCAGGTAAACAGACACCCAGACAACAGAATCTGTCCCTGGAATGAATGAGGGAGCAAACAAAGAGGAGCAGAGTGATCCTACCTTGTTCATCGAGGAGGATGTTGTCTGGTTTTACATCTCTGGGAAAAGAAGGAAGATTACAGCAGATGGAATCTCAGTCAAGACCAGGGATGAGACTCAATGACAAAAAACCTTCAATTGTTTATCTATCAAAAATCAGGAACAAATGAAACAAAAATATTCTAACATGAGGCAAGCCCCCCTATGATGGACTAGAAATATGCTTTTCCTAAGCAACTTGGTGAAAAACTGGAAGGACTAGACTTGTTAAGGCCTCATTCCCAAGAAAAGGAATAACAGTACTGGGGATATTTGTGTGAACTCCTGGGTGGCTTTAACACCTGCCCTGAAATGTTCAGCCCCCAGTGAAGCATCGGACTCCCAGTGAGTGGTGGGGGACCAGCAGCCAGGGGGTGGCCAGGAGCAGCACGGACACCATGAGCCACCCCGAGGCCAGCAGGGCAGGTGCCAGCAGGCCCAGCAGAGCCCTGGAGTTACCTGTGGATGATGTGCTGACTCCGCAGGTAGTCGAGGGCCAGCGCCATCTCACAGATGTAGAGTTTGACCGTCTCCTCAGTGAACTGAACGTTCTGCTGCAGGTGGTAGCGCAGGTCTCCTCCCAGGAGCAGGTCCACCACCATGAACATGTCCTCCTCGTCCTGGAAGGAATACCTGCAGGACCAGGGAGTGGCTGAGCCTCACGGGGCTCACAAACCCAGCCAGGCTTTTCCCCTCTCCTAATCTCTTCATCACACAGCTCCGGGGAGAACTGCACGTGGCCCGAGCATGGGCACAGAAGCCCAGAACTATTTGTGCTGAAAAGCTCACTCAGGCCTTCGAGTCCAACCATTCCCAGCATGGCCAAGGCCACCGCTGCCCCTGTCCCCAGCTGCCACAACCACATGGCTTTTAAATCCCTCCAGGAATGGGGACTCTGCCACTGCCCTGGGCGGCTGTGCCAGGGCTGGGCAGCCCTTTTGGAAATTTTCCATAATATCCACCCTGAGCCTGCCCTGCCCAGCCTGAGGCCGTTCCCTCTCCTCCTGTCCCTGTTCCCTGGAGCAGAGCCCGACCCCCCAGCTGTCCTCTCCTGTCAGGAGCTGTGCAGAGCCACAAGGTCCCCCCTGAGCCTCCTTTGCTCCAGGCTGAGACCCTTCCCACTCCCTCAGCCTCTCCTGGGGCTCCAGCCCCTTCCCAGCTCTGTTCCCTTCCCAGCCCCTCAAGGTCCTTGCAGTGTTGGGCCCACAACTGAAGATACAGCTTTGCTGCTTGCACCTTCACAATCAAGCATGTCCAGCTCAAGATGCTCTCTTGTTTTTTGAATCAATTCCTACACTAAGCAATGCTTCCCTGAAAGACATGAGTATCCCAGGTAATGTGCCCTGCTCACCCTGTCACTGTCCCTGAGCCGTGCGCCATGTCAGCCCACCAGCACAGAGCTCAGGCTCTGCCAGCCAGACACTTCAAAGAAACTTCACATTTTCAACTGCAAACAATCTCATAAAACCTACTTAAAATATCTCAGCCTATCTTGAAGATGAATTGGAAAACACAACTGTTAATTTAACCAGATAAACCAGAAAAAGATTTATATTTACTGTGGAGTAAACCGCCTCTCTAAATCTGCCGTGGGTCCCACAGGAGACTGACAGCAGTGGGGATACACCAAAACAACGCTCATTGTTATATTTGGTGACTGCAGTTTGAGGAAAGAGTATGTGGGATTGTATAATACTTATGAATCACTCACTTCTGCTCCCATCTTAAATGTAGGTTTATTCTAAAACTATGGCCGAAAGGGTTTGCTATGAGAGCAAGTTCTCTACAGAATTTCATTGCTTGTCAGGAAAAACATTTGCAATTGCTAAGAAACTGAAAAGTATCAATATTTACTCAAATGGCTATTCTGGAGCAATGGATCAACAAAACAAATGTGACACATCACCCACTTCCATCACTTTGGGTATAAAACTTCCTCCATTTTTAGAAGTGTCCCCCTCCCCACCAGCCTGGCACACATCCAGCCCTGCTGGAGTGGGAGGGGACCCTTCACTGGAGCAGGGGGTCCCAAGGCCTCTGCCTAGCGCTCACCACAAACTAACCAACAGCACTAGGATATAATGCTTTACTTTCGAAGACTGTAAATTAGTTTTCCCTGCAAAATTTGATAATGATGTGTCTGATCTCCAAAGGAATGTGTTTTCTTTGGCCAGTGAGCGTGGTGCAAAGCACACCAAGGGAATGCTGGTGGGCTGAGGGGTCGATTTGGTTGTAGGGCAGATGAGACAGACTGCAGCCTTTGGTACTGGCACTGCCTAGACAGGATATGTTTCCCAGGCATTGTCAGCTCAAGCTATTTGTTAGATTTCAACCTGGTTTTAAGAGTGTTTTCTTAATTAGCTATTGCTCAGTAATGAGCATATTTCTGCCAGCGCACACATAGTGAAGTCATTATCGAGCAACTTGAACTGTCACTACTTGTAGTAACCTGCTGCTGCAAGCACTAGGAGAGCCCCTGGGATTATTGGCTGTTGGCTCTGCGAGCACTGGAGGCGCAGGGGAGGGAGCTGCTCACCAGAGATTCACCAGGAACACGTGCTCGATCTCCTGCAGGATCTCCAGCTCTCGGAACACGTTGCGCACCTCGTCCCTCTCGATGCACTGCTGCTTGTTCATGTACTTCATGGCATACATCTTCTCCGTGTCCCTCTTCTGCACGATGCACACCTGGGCAGGGAGGAGAAAACAGAGTCAGGAGCACGATCCGCATCCTCATCTGCTGCTTTGGGAGCTGAGACCCACTCTGCTCAGCACCTCACCCCTCGAACATCCCTGATCCCTAGGCTGAGACTTGGGCCTACGGGCAGCAGCATCCCTGCTCCCAGCGCCGTGCCCGACTGGGGAATGCACGGGCTCTGCTCCAGCCCACTGCCCATCGGTAACTGCAGCTGCCTCCAGGGAGAGCTTTTCCAACAACTGTGTCTGGGAGCTGTGCGAGAGACCTTTGGGCTCGCTGTGCCTGGCTGGAAAGGGCGTCAGGCAGCCACAGGGTCCCCAGCCAGCCTCGCCTCCCCGCTGCTCACACCGCTGCTGCCCAGCTCCGCAGGGTGGGTCTGACCTGGGCACGTCGCTGGGCTCTGGAAGGGGAAAATAATCCCTTTGGGGCAGCAGAAAGTGACCAAAATGTAAATTTGTTACAACAATGAAGACCCGGTCCAAAGGGATAGCCCAGGCCTGTCCCGGAGCCCTGCTCTGCCATGGGCACGGAGCACACCGGGCTGGCACGGAGCCCACCAGGCTGGCACGGAGCCCACCAGGCTGGCACGGAGCACACCGGGCTGGCACGGAGCACACCGGGCTGGCACGGAGCCCACCGGGCTGGCACGGAGCACACCGGGCTGGCACGGAGCCCACCGGGCTGGCATGGAGCACACCGGGCCGGCACGGAGCACACCGGGCTGGCATGGAGCACACCGGGCCGGCACGGAGCACGCCGGGCTGGCACGGAGCACACCGGGCTAGCCCTGTGCGCCTCCCTCAGCTCCGCTAATGACACCCTCATTACCAAGGCGATGCTTTCGAAAGAGCTAATTAGCTATCACGGTAACTCTTTTTAAATGACTAATGGCATGTCTACACCTGCTATAATTATGTCTGCCCTCTGTTAATTATCAGATGTGGCGGTAATTAGGATGAGCTGGATATGTTCCCTGGGCAGCTCGGCCGCTGCCTCGGCCGGGGCGGCTGCAGGCAGAGAGCGGGTCCCGCTTGCACCGAGCGGAACAAGGGAAGGGAATTTCTGTGCGTGGCAGGGAACCGAGACAGGTGGGAGCTGCAAACACTCCGCTGCCACTAATAACCATCTGCAAGTGCTAATGGTGCTCGGTATAATATCATCAAGGACACGCTGCCGCCAGGAGGTGACAAAATAATGGGTGGTTATCGTTAGCCCGATATACCCCCTAATTAGTGATGCACAGGAATTACCGCGATTATTTTCCGCCGTGGCTGCAACTGCAGTGAGAACTGAAAATCAGCTGTTGCCATAACTCTCTGCACACCTCAGAGCTCACGAAAAGGGCACTTCGTGGGCAGAGTGACCTGAGCTGTTTCCCTGCGAGCAGAGCCCTTCAACTCCAGCTGCCAGGGACCATTCCAGGTACAAAACATAAGGGAAAACCTTCTTCATGCAAACTTAATAATAATAATCAACGACCTACCACAATGCATACCATCAGCAGGATCCAGCTCCTGCCTAGAGCAGGTTGAATTGGTTGTATGTTCAATAAACCAGGCAAAAATAACTTTATATTTTATAAATTCGTTAAGCAGCAAAACCCTAACAATTTTCCTTTAAAACATGGCCATTGCTGTAGAACTGCTCTGAAAACAATCCAATTCTCTGGGTAACAGCCATCAAGGCACTCAGCAACATTCTCTCCTGATGTCAGCTTATTCCACATTATTGCTGGAAACTCATTAATTTCTAGGTGCTCTATTTTTTAAGTTGTGACCTGCTGTATCTTAATGAGTATTACATATTATTCTGATGTCATTTGTTTCTTGTTTCTCCACAGTGAAAACGGGAGCCCAGCATAATAAATGAGAAAATGATGAAAACTTCATGTACTCTGTAATTATGATAAACAGTTTTCTGCAATGGAACAGCATCACCTCCGCACAGAGCAGCACCAGTTCCGGGCACTCTGGAAATGTTTGTTCTCTGATTTCTGCAGGAAAAGCGGATGTCAGTGGAGAGGCCCTCCCTGCAGCTGAGCCTGTGGCATGAGCAGGGGCTGCCCTGTGCCTGTGGGGCTGCCCGAGGGCACAGAGAGCCCCGTGGCTGATGGACAGAGAGGCACAGCGAGCCCCACGACCGAAGGACAGCTGGGCAGGGGCCCTGTATCTGCAGCACAGCCACCACCAAGTACTGATCACATCACACCGCTCTTGGTTGGGGTCTAACTCGAGTCAAACCAACACCAGGACCAGTGCTGGTGCTGCCTGGCTGGGCTGAGCCCTCACAGGCAGTGACCATTCTTAAGGTGCCCCTGCTTACAGAAATGCATTAATATGTTTGTGTCCCCCCAAAATGGCAATGACACAAGACATATCTTTTTATTTTTGTGCTTCTCAGTTCATGCATCTGCTTCTGGGGAAGGAATCAACATCTATTTGGTCACAAGTCAAGAGCGCGTTTTTATAATTAATCCATTCTCAGGCAAGTCTTGTGGAGCAAGGCAGGAAGCAGAAACAACTCTGTCCTCGTTCTGCACACTGCAGCTACACAAAGGGAGTGTTTGGTAGTTAAATACAGCCATTAGGAAAACGAGTGGAATGGAGCCAGCCCTGCGAGGCAGAAGGCGAGCAGCAGCTGGGAGTGGATTGCTCAAGACACGGCACAAAAAGCTTTCACAGAGCCCCAGATACCGGAGCACTCCCGCTGCCAGAGGGGTGCGTGCAGCTGCCCGTCAGCAGGGACAGCTGGAGCCCCCTGCCACCATTCCACCAGGACAAGGGCAGGTGACACCTCCCAGGCCGAGACAGCGACGCCTGAACCATCACAGTGAAAACACCTGAACTGTCACAGTGACAACATCTGTG
>QUSF01000187.1:0-13284 GCA_003676055.1 Chloebia gouldiae | reverse complement strand
ATTCCAGAGACAACACCTGAACTGTCACAGTGACAACACCTGTGCTGTCACCACAGCCGGCAGCTCAGCTGAATCCCTGCACTTCCCAGCCTGGCACGCTGCCTCCAGCGGGCTCTGCCTTTTCTCCTTTAGAAATGCAGTAACTTTTTGCCCTGCTGATTCTGAAGGAATTCATCAGGCTGAAAGCCCCACTCAGATGAGAGGTCACCTGACCATCTGACAGCATGTCCTGACTCAGCCTTGTTTTCCCAGGACAGCAGAGTTTTCCTGGGCTCAAACAAAGCCCATGGCTGCATTCTGGGCAGGATCCATGCAGCTGGTAAACAGTGGGGATCACTCTACCTCGGCTGCACAAAGACATCATTTCCTCCTGCATATGCAGAGGTCACCCAAAGCAAAGGTACTCGTGGCCCCTGAGGGACGTCACTGTCACGGCTGGTGACAAACCCACAGCTGACTCAGGGATCTGTCTTTGGGTCTGAAGCACTGGGTTTGCTCCTTGAATTTCTGCTCCTTTGGCTTCTGCCTCTGTAAGAAGAGACTGATGCCCTGTAATCCCCCCACACACCGACACTGTTGTCTGCGGCTCTGAGCCATGGGGACATTTCAGCGTTCAACCTGGATTTCACTCTTTTTGTTTTCAGAGCAGAGTCAAGGCCTACAGTCAGCCAACACTACACACCTACATCAAACACCTTAATCCCACCCAGTTCTGAACCGTGGCCACTGCTCTAGTTTATAAAAATGCTTATTTGCAGTGGCTGTACCTTGCCCACATATAGTGATTTCTCCTCCAGTTTCTGCTGGGTATTTATTCCTCCATGTTTTCCCCAATAATTACAGAACTGACATTTACCAGAGAGGCTGAAGTTTGAAATGAGGAGCATTAACATTAAATTGCCAGAAGCATCAGCAGGCTTTGGGACTGCGTGGGGAAAGAAGCCTCTGCTGTGGGGGAAGCACAGCAGCAGCCTCGGGGTGTTGGGGACACAGGAGAGTTGCAGCCTCCGGAGCAGGAAGAACTAAGTCTTTCATCCTGAAGGACCAGAAGCAGTGAAAAGGCACTTAGCATGATGTAGAAAGAGCTCAAGCTTTTTTGACAACTGATTTCATTTTGAACACTAAATTTTACTTTGGAGACAGACTGCAAGGGCAAGGACAGGCCGGACAATTGTGTTCACTGGTCTCCTGAGCTTGTTGAGCAAAGAGTAAAGCACGTGAGAAGGAATTTATTGCACCTGTGCACTGCTGAAAGGATAACCTCAATATTGACTTCTAACAAGTTCATCTCCTTTAGCCAAGCTCTCCTTGAATGGCTCAGCTCTTACACCAAGATATCATTCACTTTTCCCAGGGTTTTCATCCTTTAGAAAGTGGCTGGAGGGAGATCCCTGTCACCCAGCATCCCCAGCACCCCTCTGCTTTGCCCTTGTACCAAGAACTGCAGGCAGAATCTTGCCAATTTTCTATTAAGAAAAATTAAGTAATTTAAGCTCTCAGCTGCTATCAGGAAAGCTGCAGACATCACCCTTCTGGGCATGGCCACAGCTGCACAGGACACAGAACTACTTCCCCTGGCATTCAAATGCATCTTTGTATCCATCTTGTATTATGATGATGTTGTTAGCAATTAAAAAACAACCCTCCCCTGATAATTAGCATCTGTGTAACACTGGTAATCAAAAAGTTCGTAATAATTTGTTCTACAACCCTCACAAATATTAAGGATGAAATCAGCTAATCAATTTTTTTTTTTTAAGCATAGGCAAGAGAACAAAGCCTAAAGCTGCCTTGCAGGTGTAGCTGCAGTGACATAATTCAGTGTCAGGGATTCACTAAGCACATCAGGCATGGGAACAGCTGGGTGAAGCTCTGCTGGAAGCATCTCCCACAGGCACCCCAGGAGCAGCTCCCCTACACCAGCAGGCACACAAGGGGCAGGCAGCCCCTCGAGGATGCTGCTGGTCCCTCAAAGGGGCTCCCCTCCGCAGTGCTGACCCAGAGCTTGGTGCCACGAGCACGACACAGAAACACAGAAGGCTGCCAGTGCCTGAAGCCCCTCTCCATCCCCTCAGGGCTGGTCCGGGGAGGGAGCTCTGGGCACAGATCCTTCCACTCCTACCCTTGGTGGGCAAGGGCTCGGGTAACAGCCAGAGGGACCTGCAGCACCAAGTCCTGGCCCGGGGCTGCAGCTGCACACAACCTGCCCGTGACAGGGCCACTCGCCCCACGCTCAGCAAGGCCAGGGAACCGTAACTCTGACCCTGAATAAAAACCTACTCTGAACCAATCAGACCCTTCACTGCTGAATGCAGAGCTCATTTAAGCAGCACTCTGTCCTGGAACAGCTCTGGCAGCGGGGTCTCTGGCAGTGTTTCTCTCAGCCATTGTCTCCAGCACACAAAGACCCCTTTGCAGGACCAGGACATCTGCTGCCATCCCCACGGCCACCTCTCCATGTGCCAGTGACCCAGCCCAGGGGACACCAGCATGAGAGGGCTGCTGCCTGTGACAACAGCACCCCCCAGTCTTTCCATCCAGCTCACCGAAGCATGGACTCACAGAAGGCTTTGGGAGAAAAGGGATCCCAAATCCATCCCATTCCACCCCTGCCATGGCAGGGACACCTCCCACTGTCCCAGCTGCTTCAGCCCCAGTGTCCAACCTGGCCTTGGGCACTGCCAGGGATCCAGGGGCAGCCCCAGCTGCTCTGGGCACCTGTGCCAGGGCTGCCCACCCTGCCAGGGAACAATTCCTAATTCCCAATATCCCATCTAAACCTCTAAAGCTGCAATGGTAGTCAAAGTGGGACCCTCAGGAACCATGCTCTAAGCACAAGGTTATCAGCTTGACAAATCTGCCTTCACATCTTTAAGTGCTGATTTTGTTTCCATTTCCAGACACCTTGCCATGTTTCACTCCTTAAGGTATTTTTCATGGAGCCTTACAACTTT
This sequence comes from Chloebia gouldiae, assembly GCA_003676055.1. Taxonomy (NCBI): domain Eukaryota; kingdom Metazoa; phylum Chordata; class Aves; order Passeriformes; family Passeridae; genus Chloebia; species Chloebia gouldiae. Next base: position 10,330 of record QUSF01000187.1, on the reverse strand, counting down.
AGTTTTTCCCTGCTGAAAAGCCGTGCTTTTCCACAAGATTGATGGACTCGTTTGTCAGAACACCATAAATCATTAAAATCTCTTTTATGCAGCACTGCTGTTTGCTGCAGCCAAGTTGTAACAGCAGCTGATGAAACTTTTATTCACAGCAAGCCTGTTGGTGTTTCCAGGTCGTGTCAACACTTCCATAAAAAATCTCTTTCTCAGTTGCTTATGCTAGAGCCAAAAAAGTCCTCTGACCCAAAATAACACCTGCTGTTCCCAACAGCACTTCAGTGTGCTGTGTATCAGAGGATCACAGAATCCCAGACTGGTCTGGGTTGGAAGGGACCTTAAATACCATCTAGTTCCAGCCCCCTGCCACAGCAGGGACCCCTCCCACTGTCCCAGGCTGCTCCCAGCCCTGTCCAGCCTGGCCTTGGGCACTGCCAGGGACCCAGGGGCAGCCCCAGCGCTCTGGGCAGTCTGAGTGGCCTCAATCTGGAGCCCTCAGAATGTGTTCCTGTGCTTCTGTGCAGGTCCAGAGCCCTCCCTAAGGCTCAGCAGACCCCTGTGGATCTGAATCCCCTCTGGGTGTGCCCAGCACTCTGTGTGCAGGCAGAGGAAATCACCTGTGCAGGTGCAGCTGGAGTGGCTCAAAACACGGGCAAAGCTAAGCTTGTTCATGTTTTCTGATTCTTTTTTTTCCAGAATGAGCCTTATTCTGCCTCACTCACACAAGTAGGACAGCCAGCACATGGAAACTATGTCAGGAAAAGCTCTCCTCCTCGGTACCCTGCAAACAGGGCTAAGGCCTTCCAGTTGGTATCTATCAGGGAACATTTCCTCATTTCCCTGCAAGAAATCATGGAAGGGGGCTGCAGAATGGTATCTACAGCGTCTGAATCCTGTGACATAATGCAATTTAAGGTACTTCAGAGTAAGCATTTCCCTTTAATGCCATGCTGAGAAAATAAGGTCCCATCAGACATGAAGCAGATGCTTCTGTAATTGAGTTTGGATAACGGGGATTATTTGACTTGAAGCTCCAAAACACGTGTAGATTTCTTTTCCTCAGGAGAGACACTAATCCAAATAAACAAGGAGAAACTGAAGAAGTGACAGGAAAGAACTCTAAAGAACAAAAAGGAAATGGAAGTGTTTTTCTTTTGCTTTTACTGTCATGGTTCTCCACCTCTCCCCCTGTATGCCAGCTGAGAGGCCCCATCACCAGCAGACACCCCAAAGCTGGTGTCTTCACTCAGTGCTCCAACACAAATGTCGACATTTGGGCTCCCCCTTTGGCCCCAGCCCTGAGCACATCTCTGCTGGGGCACAGCGTGATTTGCTGACCTCCAGGCCGTGGAGCAGCCCCGGGGGAGGCCCTGAAGGGGACAGGGGCTGGGCTGGCACCGTGCGAGAGCAGGGAGGAGACCGCCCAGGAGATGTGCTCGGGAGCTCCCACACTGCCTACAGAAAGGCTGTTAGGCACCTACATTTCTGTCTGGCTTTAATCACATGCTCAGAGATCTCTGCTGGGCTTTTCTTTTTCAATAATTAAAGTAGAATGAAGACTCAGACCAACCTGCAGAGATCCCTGAAGACACTGTGACCCATCTTTCTGCCTTTTCGGTGGACCCAAACCTGGATGTACCATTTCCTCCAGCTCAGCAGCGCTCCATAGATTTACACAAGGACCTGGACCCCTGTGCTCAGCCACAGCTAAGGAGCATTGTCTGAATAAATTGTGCACTGTTTTCCTGTGGGCAACATGCATTTTGAGTTATGTCTAGTGTTTGGAGCCATTTCTCCTTATGGCCATGACTACATTCTGTGATAGGCTGCTAAAGAGGAAAAATGATTTTTTTTAGCTACATATTTGACAGATATTGGGAACAGAAAGAAATCTAATTACTTCCAACAAAGATTGGAGGGCCTTATTTAATCTCTGAACGTAAATTGATGTTGAAGTTCCCTGACCCCAAGGCAAGAACACTCGCTGTGCTATTTTAAAGAGCCTCATCACTCATTGTGATCCGGCCCTGATGGGCACTGGCATCGAGACCCAAGTGGCCCCAATGTCCTCGTTTGTGCTGCTGCCACAACACGCCCCCAGGCACCAAAGCAGCCCTTCTGTGCTGAAGGAAATAAACACAGGCTTTCTGTTCAGCCAAGAAAGAAGGGGACACTCGTGTTTCACAGTGCAGAACCCTCAGGAGGAATCAATGCCTCATGCAGCCAAATGCTTGATGTTCCCTTGGCAGAAGCTTTCTCCATTGAGCTGGTGTTCAGCACCGGGCTGCACAAAGGGATCGGCCCCGGGGGCAGCTGTGGAGGCTGGGCAGTGGAGAACCCTGCCAGAGTGAGGGCACAGGGGCTGTGCTGGGCCTGGACACGGCCCCTGCTCCTCCTGGCTGCCGTCCTTCCCTGGCACTGCAGCCACCCACCCGCCAGGCCCCAGCAGTCACTGTCCCACCAGGGCTGCCCGGCCCAAGGAGGCTCCACCAGCCTCACCAGCCTTCCCATCAAACCCAACTAGGAGCACTCCACCACCTCGTCACCAGCATAAAGCAAGGTGCTTTGCATTTGTCCGTATTTCCAGGGGTGGGACTCCTCTGCCCAGGAACACCCTGCAGATCTCAGAATCACAGGATCACAGGATGCCTTGGGCTGGGAGGGACCCCAAATCCCCCCCAGTGCCACCCTGCCATGGCAGGGACACCTCCCACTGTCCCAGCTGCTCCAGCCCCAGTGTCCAGCCTGGCCTTGGGCACTGCCAGGGATCCAGGGGCAGCCACAGCTGCTCTGGACAACAGTTTTAACCTGACAAGCCCAAAGATAGCAGCAGGGGCTAAAACTGAGTTCCAGAGCAGAGCTGATCTGAGAGCCTGAGCATGCAGCAGCCACCCGGAGCTCTGCGAGGGGCACACAGGGGCACAGTCCCACCACGGTGAGGGCTGGCTGCAGCTCCTGCATCCTGGCAAACAGCTCTGGTCCCGCTGGGCTGGTGTTGGGTCATCTTCAGCCTGGTTTGGTTTAACTGCATCACTTGCTGTACATGAACAGATAAGGATTTCATGCCGCATGGCCCTTTGTTGAGAGCAATTTTTAGCACTGACTCTTAAAAACAATTCTTAGATCAAAAGTAATAATATGGCACAACAATCTTACAGCAACTCCTTGAGAAAACGACAGGAACAGAAGGAATCTCAGTGAATTTTGGACATAAATAGTAAGCAAACGGGAGGTGAGGGTGGAAAGCAGAGACACAAAAGGCTTCTGTTCAATAAACAGGGTTTCTTTCCATGCTCTTCGTTCCTTAAAAATTGCCATGGACTCCAGAGTGTTTTCTGAAGGCAGGTAGAATCCCTGATCATACAGATAAAATGTAGTCTATACCAAATGTGATGGGTCAGTAAGAATAAAAAAATATTAAGAAAAAATAAGAAAAGCCAGTTTGCAATTGTCAAAGTGATCCTGTACATAGAGTTTCATTTCAGAGAACAGAACGGCCAGTTGGTACAAAAATGGAAAGCATTAAATATAGAATTTGTCAACATTTTCACTCCTGATACTTTAATTTTATGGAACTATTGAAACAGACGTGATGTTGCTATGCACATTACATAAATAATGATGTCCAGGCCTGTCCAGCAGGTTACCCTCGCTGGGCTGCACCTGAGGGCCCCTCTCCCCAGGTTTGGCAACAGCACCATGGATGGAAAGAGCCGGGGGAAGGAACCCACACCCACCAAAACTCCCAGCCTGTCGCCCGTGCTGCTGACAAACCGTTCTGGATTTCCTGGCCGTTCCCTCAGGAGCCGTTTGCAGTGACAGCCTGACCTCTCCCTGCCCCATCCTGAGTGCCCTGCTGAGCACAGACACAGCACAGACAGAAAGAGCAGGTGCCACGGGAACTTCCATCCCTGTCTCTCCCTGCCAGTCCCTCCATCAGAGTGGGCAGAGGCGCAGTGCCAGGGCACAGCCCTGGGGCTGCAGGGCAGGGCTCTCCAGGCTCTGCCCCGCTCCCAGACACGGCCCCTGCCCGCTCGGCCCACGCCTGGGGCCCGGGGGCTCCTCCTCGGCTGGAGGAGACACCCGGCCCTCCACACCACCTCCCTGATCCACCTCTGAAGGTCTCTCCCGCAGCAGTTTTCCCCACATCCTCTTCTCACCCCTCTCCACAGTCCACCAACATCGTCCGTCTGGGAAAGGAGGCAAATGGCCACCTCAGGAGACAGGAGCAGAGGCGATTTCAAAGGAGAAGGCTGTCAGGAAAACTGGGAGGGACAAAAGCACCCAGAGCGCTCATCCCTGGGAAGGACACTGCCTAGGAGCCTGGCCCACACGAAGGCCGTGTCCCGTGGCAGTGTGGCACTGCCGCTGGCTCCAGGTGCCCAGCACAGGCCGTGGGTCCCTCAGCAAAATCACATCAAATCCCTTGGCACAGCACTGCTTCTATTGTGACCTGTGCACCAGTTGCATCACTTTCTGCTTCTGTTTTTCATGCTCCATCTTTAATTCATTGCTGAGACACCGGAAATCCCAACGGCCTCGTAGTGGCTTGTGGGCAGCTCTGCCTTCGCCACAGAAAAACCAGAGCAGGACTGCATCCAGCCTTTTGGAGCTGTGTCCGTGCAACTCCCACGAGATTCTGATCCGTTTCTAAGCAGAGCACAGACACTCCAGTAAGAACTCATGACATTTAGACCCACAAGAAGAAATACATCCTGTGAAGAAGAGGGCAAAGTCTCCTTCCACAGACAGCACTGCCCAGAGTAACAACAGGGTACACCCGTAATGCTCTGTACAAAGCCTGGCAGTATTTTCTTGCATAAACTCTATTTGCTGTATCATGGTGATGTACCCATAATTTCACAGGAACTGAGGACACTGCTCCCTATCATTTTTGACATTAAGTGGTTTGTAATTGGATTGTCCAACCATGAGCATTAACACAACATCCCAAACATACAAGCTGCAGCTTCCAAGGACCTGTAGATGACCTCAATGTCCAACACAGATTCAATTTTATTGTTGCCAAAAGCTGCATCTGATGCTGGAACCTTCCATCTCTCAGTTCCATTTATGAGCTGATGGGGGTGTGGGCTATGATGGCTTGTCAGAACAAAAACAAGATCCAAATGCTGGCCACATTTCAGCCTCTGAGAAAATTGTAATTATCATTAGTGACAAAGGATGGATTTTTTACTTTAGAAGTAAGAGGTTTTCATGTTGGCCCTGTGAGAGCTGCAGTCTGGGGTGGCCGTGTGGGCCCTTCTGAGGGCAGGAGGAGCCTCTGTCAGCAGCACACAGTGGCACAGGAGGTTCTCCCCAGGGCAGCTCTAACACAATTACCATTACATTTCCAGTCATTAATCTGATCAATGCCAAAACATTCTGCTCTTTGTCCTTTCAGGTGGGTGAATGTTTACAGAATTCTGTGATGCACTTAGGCTGTAGAAGTCTCATGGAATTACAGAATCCTTTCAGCTGAGCTGAAAAAGGACCTCCAAGATCAAGGTCCACTCTTTGACCAAACACCACCCTGCCAACCAGAGCAGAGCACTGAATGCCATGTCCTGTCATTCCTTGAACACCACCAGGCAGGGGTAGGCACTCCACCACCTCCCTGGGTAGCCTATTCCAATGTTTCTCCAAAGCCAGGTCACCCTGACACCACTCCATCTTCCCCTGCTTCCTCTGCAGCTCCTCCTCCTCCTCCTCCTCCTCCTGTAACGTTGGCAGCTCTCTGTCCCTTACCCCGCTGCAAGGCTGGCCCTTCTGACAAAGGGTCAGGGCTGGATTCAGGCACATCTGCCACTCACTGGGCAGCAATGTCGATCCATGAAAAGGTTTCCTTAATCAAAGGCCTCACAATGAGATCAGGGGACACCTGCAGGGGTGGCCCAGGGCAGGTGGGGGACGAGGCTTCTGCCCTCTGCTCTCTTACTCCTCTTTCCTGTCCACAGGTCCCTCCCTGGCTGCTGGAGTGAGGGTCCATCCCACCTCCCAACCCACCTGCACTCCCACAGCAGCGTGACTCACCCACAGGGAATGACGGGGGCTCAAAAATCCCCAGGCAGTTTCTAATGGAAATGTTAATAAGGCACCGGGTGTATAATAATAACAAAAGTGGGCAGTTTGTTTGATAAATCATGGTCTTTTGAAGTCTGATCTTTCAGAAACCCCAAACAGGTCCCCAGTGGGGAAGTGCAGGATAATCCCCAGCCCCTTCCAGCTGAGCTCACTGCTCACACAGTCACTCCAGACCCTCCAGAGGCACTTCCCACCCTGTAATTCTCCTGCTGCTGCCCCCACAGCCTGAGATGCAGACAGGGAGGAGGTGCTGGACCCCACCACCACTGCACCTTTCATGCTCTGCCATTCCCCACCCTGGCTTTTACCGATGACACACTCACAGCTTAGCAACATCCAGGAAAGAAGAATCACTGGCTACTACCAGGGAGATGGTATCAGAGGGAGGATCCCCACCGTGTGTGCTCTGTGCTTTCTCACCCCCTGCTCCTGGTCACTGTCCCCAGCCCAGGCAGCTGCTCCTGAGCTGGATGCAGTGGTGGAGCACGCTGTGGAATCAGAGAATCCCAGCATCATGGAATATCCTGAGCTGGAAAAGACCCACAAGGAGTCCAGCTCCTGTCCCTGCCAGACACCCAACAATCCCACCTGGGCATCCCTGGAGCGCTGTCCAAAGGCTCCTGGAGCTCTGGCAGCCTCAGGGCTGTGCCCAGGCCCATTCCCCGGGGATCTGGACAGTGCCAGCACCCGCTGGGGCTGAGCCTGTCCCTAGTGTTAATGTCCTTCACATCACTCCTGCTGCAGGTCCCCATCTCCTGCATCCTGCAGGACGCCCTGGGCAGCCTCGGGGCCGGCAGGATGGGCCTGACCAGCACTGATGGCCCCACACCAGCAGCTCTCCAGCAGCCCAGGACTACAGGCCCCGCTCAGGCTGTGCCCTCTCCATAACCAGGCTGCCCTTCCACAAAGCCAAGGCAGCCCTGCCTCCAGAGCCTGCCAGTGGCACGGCGTGTGATGGGAGTGACAAGAGCGGTGTCCAGCAGGGACAGCCTCTGCCCAGCCCTGCCTGTGGCTCCAGCAAACCCTCAGCCTCATGTGAGATCAAGGGCAATAAAGGAAAAATTGAGGGCAAAAAATATGTGTGGCAGCTAAATACCAAGGGATTACGTTTCCAGCCTTTCTTTAGGGGGAAAAATCCAACATTTATAAAGCTGCAAAAAAAAGAAAATAGATCAAGCTACTGTTGATGTCGAAGAGGGATTCAGTTGAGAATAGACTTGAAGGGAATTTTATTTATGGTGCAGCTACTGGGTGGGCATCTGTGACCTTTAGAAAATGGATTAAAGCCTTTCTATACCCAGCTCCAGGCTGTGTGAATTATTAAAGCAACAAAATCATGAAGTACTTGTACAAAGCAACTCAGACACGGCCAGCCCTCCCTGGGAGGGTGAGTGGAGCTGGGCACAGGGACCAGGACCCCCAGCCCCTCTGGAGCAAACGGAAAGCCAGGCCCCCACGGGCCTCCAGCACCCACCCCAGGTATCCTGGCTCCCTCTGGAAGATTCCATTTCCTGCTGCTGCTCATTCCAGCCCCAGCCCTGGTTTAATCCCTTATTTCCAATGGCACATAAAGGCACAAATCCACGCTGAAAAACTTCAGACGTGCTCTTATTTCTTCTCAGCAGTGAAGTGTAAACAATGCATTCCCACAGCCCCACCCAGCTCCTTATCCCTGGAAAAGGCAGCCTGGCTGGGGCTGCAGAAGCACGAGGGAAGCCCAGGAGGGAGGAGGAGGTCAGGAGCACACAGCCCCAGCTGCCTCACAGGTGCTGGTCCTGCAATGCCACCGCTGCCTTCGGACACCCCTGGCTCTCGTGCTGTCTCTCCTGAAGCACAATGAACCTCAGAACATATTTCCCACCAAAACAGGGCCAAAAACTGCATCCTATTCTAGAAACCCCCTCCTGGCTGCTGCTTCTCAGGAAATGGCATCAGAGCAGCCAAAACCTGGGCAACTGCTGCTGCTGCTGCCTGGAAAGGAGCCTGTGCTGCAGGAGGAACACTATGCTGACATTAAATCACTGAAAATCAAATATATCACCTCTACTATGTGTGGAAAATATTCCACACTTGCTAATTGGCATAAACATGGAATTGAACCTGACCTTCATTTGATCAATTGTATCTTAAAGCTGATTAAACCCACCTCTAGAAAACAGAAATTGGCCGTTTGTTGCAGATATGCCAGAGCCACAGCTCTGGGGCTCCCAGGCTCTTCAAAAGGAGTTTCTGAGTTGCTTTTTCCTTCCCTTCCTACACTCCCCACACCAAGGACATCACTGTCTGTCTGAGAGGTGCACCAAGTGACCGTGGAAGGAAATGCTGTGCCCAAGGCCACCCCAGGCGCTGGCCCCGGGCCCTGTCCCCATGAGATCACACGGTGCCACAGCTCCCACAGGTCACTCACACACCGAGGGTCTGCTCGGACACCGGCTCCTCAATATCTTCCTCAACGTGACCAGGGAGTGGTTTAATCAAGCAAACGAACTAAATTTTCACTCCTAAGCTTTTAGTAACACTTGCCAGGTAGGTAGTTTTATGTTTTCTGTAATTAAATGTGAGTTGTAAATGACTTGGTAAACGCAAAAAGCTTTTCTCAGTGTCAGAGGAAATTCAGCATATTGACAAAGTCATCCAGAAAGATGACAGATGAATCATTTCAGCATTTTGTTGGAAGTGTGTGTACAGTTCTGATGCCTGATAGACCGTTATGAGCTAGACTTAACCTTTCTGCAATGCAGAGCAAGCAGCACAGGAACAGCTCTCTTCAGATCCAAGAGACTCCTGCCCTGGGACAAGAATTGGTTTTTCTCTGTTCCATGTTCTGAGCAGAATTAATCTTCCAGGTGCTGCTCCTTAAAAGAATAAAACCTCCTTGCCTGGAAAGTTTGTATGTGAAGTATGAATCTTCTATCAGCTCGAAACAAAAATGTGGGCTGCTCCTTTTCACTAAGGTTTTGAGTTGGTGTTTGGTCTTTGATTGTGAGCTGAAGACACAAGACCTTGAATGATCCTGTTCTCATCAGGAGTGTTTGGGGAGACTTTCTTCAGCCATTTGCCTTATCCTCACAGCCAAGGACTGAGCTGATATTTAATCATTCGCCATCATTCAGCACAAACCCAGAACTCTGACAGAGCTCTGCTGCACGCTTTCGCCTCTCCTTGCTCAAGGGATGTGGCTGCAAAGAGGGGTGAGTGTTTCAAACCACCCCCTCAAACCGTCACAGTGACTTGCACACTGCTGGCAATCCATTTCCATTACCCTGGAAGCCCCAGGCAGACTCTCATGGAAGCCCAGCAGGAATTCACGTGGGTGGGCTGTGCCACAGCAGGATAATCGATCTCCTGGTGTTTGCAGGGAACTGAGGCTGTACAGGAACTTCTTCTCTAGAAAGAAGCACTGATGGCAGCAGTGGGACTGAGTGTCCCCTGTCCTGCTCCTCAGAACAGCTGGACCCTCCCCGTGCAGACCACGGCTGATCTAGTGCTGCCACCATTACACAGCACCAGAACTGCTTAATACACATAAAGTATTCAAAAAGAGATTTTGGCAATTGGTAAAAATTTGGGTTCTTCTGACCAAACAGGTCTCAGATCTCCTGGGAAGTTTCTGCTTTTGCAAAGTTTCCATCTTCCAGCCCTCCAGGTGTAGCAGGTCAGGCTGCTCCCCAGGCTGTGGCCCAGTGGAACGCGACCTTGTCAGGCTGTACCACAGAGGAGAAGGCAAAGGACAGTGTGGGCCATCTCCAGAGACAGACCTGGATGTTCTCACCCTCGTGGCATCAGCTTTTGATCAAAGTGTGATGGGAGAAACCGGCCAAGATGACCTGACCGGAGGGAAACGTGAGCAGGTGCAGCTTGCCCAGCCCCTCAGCTGTCCCGTTTATGTCCCCAGCGCACAGGGACACTTGTGCCACCCACTGAGCCAGACTGGGCCCTTCCACAGCTCTGACACTGCACGTTCCACACTGTTTCCACGGCCATGCCTCCAGCCGCAGCCCCAGTGCTGGCACACGGCCCAGCCCACCCCAGAGTCGCGGGCAGGCGGCACAGCCGAGCCGGCAGCGTCGGGATCAGCGCTGGCACTGTCCCTGCCGGCTCTCACCCCGCACAGGTGACTCGGCTGCACGGGCCACCACTGCTGCTGGCTCGCAGCACAGCACGGTGACAGGAGGACAGCAGAGCTGCCCGTGCGGCCCTGCGCCCGTGTGAGGCCGTGTGAGGCCGTGTGAGGCCGTGTGAGGCCGTGTGA
>QUSF01000186.1:275396-296145 GCA_003676055.1 Chloebia gouldiae | reverse complement strand
TATGTTTTTCATTTTTAATTTGGCTGGACAAATTCTCATTTATAACACCTCTCTTTGTCCTCCCTATCCCTCCCTGGATTCCTGACCCATTCCAAGGTCCCTGCTCCACCCTCTGATCACCCTTTCTTCCCTGGCTCCACCCGCTCCATCCCTAAATCCCAAATCATTCCCTGAGTTTCCTCAGTCTCTCGTGTGGTTCCCCATCCCTGCCTGGGTCTCTCCACAATTCCATGGGGTCTCACCATTGTCCCCAGGTCCCAGGATGCCTCCCAGGGTTCCCTTCTGCTCACTGGGATCCTCTCCACTCCCCTCCATTCCCCCTCTTTCCCCTCCCGTGTTCCCCACCCCTCCCAGGTCCTCAATCCCTCCTGCGTCCCCCCACAGGTGTCCCACCCTCGGGGATGTCCCTGTCGGTGCAGCCCCCCGGGGGACAGGTGGCACTTGGGGACCGCCTGGTGCTGATCTGTGCAGTGGCTGCAGGGACAGGTGCCCTGTCCTTCTCCTGGCACCAGGAGGGCTCGGGGCACTGCTGGGCACCGGCCTCCGCCTGGAGCTGCAGCACCTTGGGGACAATGACAGCGGCCAGTACCGGTGCCGGGTCAGCAACAGGGACAACGTAGCTGAGAGAGACCCCATGAATGTCACTGTGCTGGGTGAGCGGGACCCTCGGGCTGGGGGTGGCCCCACCCGCGGCACCCCCATCCCGCCCCGCCCGGTGCCAGCCCTGTCTGTGTTCCCACAGTGCCCGTGGCCAATGCCACCATCACCCTCGGTCCCCTGGCAATCTAGGTGTGCGCAGGTGACCCCATGACCCTGCGCTGCTCGGTGCAGGTGGGCTCAGCCCCTGTCACCTTCACCTGCCTGCACAACGAGCAGGAGGTGGCCCGGGGTCCCCTCCTGGAGCTTGGGGACATCGAGGTGGGACATTCAGGCATCTACCAGTGCGTGGCCACCAACCAGCTGGGACAGGACGGGCACCACATGTTCCAGGCCCTCAGCCCAGAGCTGGCCCTGGAGGTGGCACCGCAGGGACACAGGAACACAGGTGGGGCCACACAGGGTCACCAGGGACTGCAGCACCCCTGGGGTGATGGGTGACCCTGATGTGTCCCGCTCTGATTCTTCCAGTGGCGACAGGGGTCAGTGGGGCCCTTTTGTTCCTGGTCCTGCTCCTGGGTGTCATTGTGGCCTGGCATCAGTGCCACCAAGTGGGCAGATGACAATGAGGGGATGGGGGTCCCAGGGTGTTGTAGAGGCCCCCAGAACTGGGGAGCGATAGGGCAGCACTCACAGTCCCAGGACTATGATGTTGGCTGGGGGTCCTGTAGGGTTTGGGGAGGTGCTGGAGGTTCCTGCAGGGATGCTGGGCATTCTTTCAGGGTCTCTGGGGGTGTTTGGGGGGGTCTCTGTCCCTGACAAGCTTTGGATTCTTGAGGCTGAATTGGTCAGGGGCACTGGGGATGTTCATGAATTCTGGGGGGCTCCAGGGATGCTTGGGGGTCCTGAGAGGAATTGAGGGTCCCATGGTGGTTGAGGAATCCTGAGAGGGGTCAGGGCCCTGGCACCCCACAGTCGTCCCTCCCTTCTTTCCTCTGCAGCTGCCAGGAAGCAACAGAAAAGGTGAGTGGGGGTCTCCAGCCATGAGTCCCCTTTAACCCCCACCCCACAACTCTCCATCCCTTCCCACACATCCCCTTTATTCCCTCTGGGCCCCCTGCCCCCCCGGAGGAGGGGGAGGTGCTGTAAACCCACGTTTTGATCACCGAGCGGACAGGGGGTGAGTATGGGAGGGACACACGCACAGGGACACGTCACCCACGAGTGTCACCCCACCCAGATGCCACATCCCATGTCTCTCGCAGCGTCCTCCCGTGCCACCACACTCCAGGACCTCCAGGTGACCTACACAGAGCTGCAGGGACCCCAGGGGCGACCTCGGGAACCCAGTGACATCTACGGGAATGTGCTGTGACACTGGGGGGAACTGGGGATCCCCACCAATGGGCACCCACATGTGTGTGTGCTGGCACTAAAAAGTGCCCCTCTCCCTCCCCGTGGAAGCACAAAGATCCCAAAGGACAGAGAGAAGAACGATTTCCTGAAACTGCAACGAGAGAGAATAAAAACAACAGCACCAGCAACGAGGTTCAGAATACAAATGGTCACAAAAGGAACGATTTCTAGGGAAAGCCCCAATAAGGAACAATCCCTGAATATTTCCCCCAGCACGTTTCCTCCACCAGAGCAACCTGGCAGGGCCCTGGACCTTCCTTGCTCTGATGGCCAACGCAGCCTTCAGAAGGCTCTGGATTCTCTTGTCCCCTGTCCCAATCCCCTCCTCTGCTGTGTTCCCCACCTGAGGATGTCACAAAGGCCCTGTGGGGGTTCCAGAGCCTCCCCCTTTTCCAGGGCAGTCGGGATCAGGCCGTGGCAGTTGAATTCCTTCTGTCCCCACAGCAGCTCTGCCAAAGCCCCACGATGCCCTTTGGGCTCCCTGAAATTTCCTCTCCTGAGAGTGAAGCAATACATGGAATAAATAAATAGATGCTACAACCTGGGGTAGTTATGAAGCAGGCATGTATTGTCAGCACCCGGCACAAGTGAGCTTGCTCTCCAAAAACGTGTGCCCGAGCCTCAGTCTGACCCACACCTTTATTCACAAAGGTGTTCCATATGTAAATACATTGCACAACTTTTCTAGGCTTATTCAACACCTGGCCCCGCCTGCCCTCACCTCTTATGCTAAATAGGTCCACACCCTTCTGGGCACATGTGGTTTGCTGTGGTGGTCATACGGGGGTCTTCTAAGGCTGAACATTTTGGCCTTTCTCATGACTGAACTTTTGAACTTTTCCTCTCTGCACATGCGCTTTTGGTCCTTTGCTGCTTATCTGTGTACATCTGTCAGTCTTGGTAGGCATGGAGACAGAGGAGCTTCTTTATCTGGGTTCTTTGCATCCCTGGGTATTGCTCTTTATGCAAGAAGCTTCAGAAATTTGCATTTTCTTATGCCCTTTGTACCATGGCAGAGGTTTCTTAAGTAAAAAGTTAAAATTCAACACATAACTCTACAAGCTAACATATAAATGCTTCATTCATTATGTTAAGTGAACTCCAAAAATCTCTATTTTAAGAGAATCTGTGCTAAGGATTCCTGGGGCCTCAGGGCCAGTCTCAAGGGCCTGTTTTGGCCATTCCCAGTCAGGGTCACTTCATCACCTGTTGCTATAGGACACGTGAAAGCACAACATGAGCCACTGCTATTGCAAGGTAAAGAAGAAGAAGGTTTATTCTCTGACTCCAACTTTTATACTTTTCCAAAGGTGGCAGTGGATTGAGCCTGAATGGGCCACCTCTCCAAAGACATTGAACAAACCACCAGTACATCAAGTTTCTCCACCCCCATGAAGGAATGCAAAACAATATGTTGTTTACAGAAATTGTGTGGGAAAGTTTTCTAACAGAATGTAAACTCAGAAGGCTTTAGAAAATCTTAAGAACCAGGGCAACAATCTCCCAGCTCAGTCCCTGTTAGGATCCCCCTTCACCCCAGGAATAGAAATGGATTCTGCCCCTACAGATCTCAATGGCATCAGGGGACATTGTGCCCTGGACCACCTAAAGCCATGAGCTCCTGTGGCTCTGCTATGCCAGGCCATGGATCCACAAAGTCCAAGGGATCCCAGTGTCCCTTTGTCCTACCTGGCAGAAGCCAGGGCCCCTCTAGTCCTGGTCTTGGCACTTGCTGCTCGCTCCTAAATATAATCTGCAGGTCCCTTCCAGAGGATGGGAAGTAACATCATCCCTCCTGTTCTGACTGAGGACTTGCCCACAGGAGACTGGAGGAGATTTATGTTCCTCTCAACTCTCATCCGCATGCTGCCAGGGCACAGGGGGGTTTTCCATCCCATTTCCTCTCTGTGATCCTGCAGGTAAAACCACAGGTTTGGGAGCACTGAGAGGAGGAGGAGAGAAGAGCGAGAGCCCCATGGAAAAAACTGCTCAGAAAATATTATTTATTGAAAAACTCAGTCAGTGGATGTGCTGGTTTGAAAGTAAACCAGTGGGAGAAATTAACACTGCACAAATACCTTGAGAGATATTTGAAGTCAGAATTACAATTTAATAGAAAGATTACAATAAATGCATCGATACAGAAAAACTGGGTTAAAACCACAAAGGCAGAGTACAACCTGGCATCTTGTCGGTCAGGGTGGTGGATGAAGTCCTGTTGAAGTGATGGTTGCAGTCCTGTTGAAAGCAGTGGTCTTGTAGATGGTCTGGTCCTCCCCTGGGTCCCTTGAGCGGTGCTGGTGCCCCAAATCCCCAAAGAGCCCAGATTATATATGGTCATATTCAGGCAGGAATGTTCAGTACCTCCCCTGGACAGGGAATTTCATAGTGCGATTATGTATTCCTGTGATTCATGAGATGTTCTGGGGAATCCTTGATGGCCTAGCTCTTCCACAAGCTGAGTCAGTTTGGGAAGACAAACGAACACTGCCTGCAGCGTTTGCCTCCTTCTCCTATGGAACACCCTGAGGGCTCAGCTGTGCACTGGGCAGCTACAGGGAGTGACCCACCCATTCACAGCTCATCAGGCTGGTGGAGATGGGATGAGAACACAGTTTGGGTACACCCCACCTTGTAACCCGGGACAATGGAAATGGAGCCTCAAATCCGTGAGGAATCCCAGCTGGCTCCTCATGGGGCTAGGCCTAGGAGGGGGCTCTGCTGGCTCGGCTCCGGGCCCTGCGCTCCACCTGGGCAAAATATTTGTCAGGAATTCCGGTGGCTCTGCAGAGGAAAGAATCCATCAGGCTCCCTATGGATCTGGGACCGTGGCTGCACAGCAGGTCCCGTTTGCTGAGGATGCAGAGGGAGCTGGGAGGTGGCCCAGGCTGGGACACCAGGAAGGACTCAGGGAGCCCAGGGAGCCCAGGCAAGCAGCACTGGCAGCCCCTGACCTGAACTCCTGCAGCTTCTGCTGCCTGAACTGGGCAAGGCGCTGGCTGCGCTGCCGGACCTCCTGTTGCTGCTGCCGGCCCTCGGCAATGAAGGCCGCCCGCTCCCGCTGCTGCTGCTGCTGCAGCTCCTGGATCTGCCGCCGGAGATCTTCAGCATGGGCTCGCTGCCGGAGCTCTCTCTGCTCCCGCTGCAGCTTCTCCCACTCCAGCTGCTCCTGATGGGCCCTGCGGGAGAGCAGGACTGGCTCAGGGACCCTGCCACAGAACCCCACACCTGGCACAGCACCTGGGGTGGCACTAGAGTCCCCAGAGCCACGAGCTGGAACTGGGAGCTGCCTGGACACTGCCTCAGCCATCCCTCGGTCCCATGTGCCTCACCTGAGCACCCTCTGGAATTCCAGGCGGTCCTGCTCCACCTGCATGGCCAGGTACTGCTCCTTCTGGGCCACCTGCTCCAGCCGGTCCTGCTTCAGCTGCTGCTCCAGCTCAGCCTTCTTCCGTGCCTTCTCCAGCTCCCACCGCCGCCATTCCCGGTCTACGACCTCTTGGTTCCTCTTGGCCCTCAGAGCATCCTGCCCAAGTAGGGGGACAGTGCTGGGCTCCCCTCAGGGGCAGCTATGGAAGCTCTTGGCTGTGGCTTTGGCTCTGCCAGCACCACTCCAGGACATTGGCTCCATGGGCTGGTCCTGCAGACCCCCCACATCCAGGGGGTTCCCTTTGCCAGGGTGATGACAGGGGTGGTGGCAGGGGAGCACGTCACCTGTGCCTGGGCCACTCACCCGCTCTGCCTGCCCGTCCTGAGCCCACTCCTGTGTGGCCCTGAGCTGGGCCAGCTCCTTCTCCTTCTCCAGGCGTAGTTGTTGCTGCTTCGCCTCCAAGGCGGCCTCATGCTCCTATGGGGGAACAGAGACCCGGGGTGGGACAGAGCCCCAGGATGGGACAGAGCCCTGGAATGGGACAGAGCTCCAGGACAGCTCCTGCAGCCCCTGCCCACCCCACCAGGAGCCCACTGCTCTTACAGCCTTCTGCCGCTGCTGCTCCAGCACCCTCTCGTCCTCTAGCCTGTCCTGCTCCCGCTGTTGATCCTTCAGCCTCTGGCTCTCCATATTGAAACATTTAATATCGGCATGGATTTGCTTTAGTCGCTCCTGTTTCTGCTCCCAGGCCTGGAAATGCCATGCAGGGTTGGAAACCACCAAGCCAAGTGCTCCTTCCTCCTCCTCACTCAGGGCAGGCAGGCTTTGGGCCACCTCCCTGGGATGTCACAATGTCCCCAAGGGACCAGAGCTCTGACCCTGCTGGCTGCTGTCCCTTATCCCTGAGTGTGGCTAATCCAGCTCTGCCAATCCCTTTCCAGCCAGGTGGAAACCTCCCTGCACCCCCTTCTTCCCTGCTCCAACCTTCCGATCCTCCCTCTTCATCTGCTCCAGTCGCTCCAGCTGCCTCTGGCCCTCCTGGTACAGCTCCTCAGCCCTCAGTGCCCGCTCCTCTGCCCTCTGCTCCATCTGTTTCACAATGTCCTGCCGGGCTCTGGGAATATGAGAGCAGAAGGGTTTCCTCTGGCTCCATCCTGATCCCCATCGTGGGAATGCTGGCATGGACAGGGCTGGTGTGGTTGGAATGGGCCAGATGCCTCCATGGGGAAGAGGGAGCCTTCTGCCACCTGATCAGCTCCTGCTTCCTCTGGCGCTCCAGCTCCTCCTGGACCTCCCTGCTCTTCTCCCGCTCCATTTCCATCATCTTGTCCAGGTGCTTCTCCTCCTCCGCCAGTTCCTTGTGGATCATCCACTTCTCCATGACTTGCTTGTCCCGGATCATGTTGCACTTGGCATTGAGGAACAGCTGCAGGGACAAGAGGGGTCTGTGGCTCAGAGCCACACTGAGACACAGGGAGCAGGGAGGGCCAGGGAAGGAGAGGAAGAACCTGGGAGCACGAGGAGCAGGGGAGGCTCAGGCGGTGACAGCGGGGAGCACTGGCCCTACCCTGTTCAGTTCCCGCACGTCTTCCTCCTGCTCCAACCTCATCCTTGCCGCCCGCTGCAGCAGCTTCTGCTCCACGTCTCTCCGATGGTCCCTCTTGTCTTCCAGTACTGCCTTTCTCTGCTCCTCAATCTGGGCATTTTTCAGGACTTCCTGCAGGGACAGACAGCACTGCCCAATCCTGGACACCTTCTCGAGGGCCCACAGGGGTCACACTTCAGGTGCGGCATTCCCGGCACTGAGTGGGGGCATGTCGGGCTCCTGGGGCCCTGGCACAGCCATGGGCACCCCTCCCCACACCTCTGGGCAGATATCCTGTGCCTTTGGAAGGCTGGCAGTGCTGGGCATAATTTCAGGGATGCTGCCCAGCTCTCAGTGGAGTCCTGAGCCCTGCAGTCTCCCTTATGCCCCAAAATGTGGTGGACAGAGGAAGGGCACCCCGCAGGAGCCACCACCCGTCAAACCCAGCTGTGAAGCAGGAAAAGAGGAAGCAGGAAAGGAAATGCCTACGAAAGCTGCATCCTGTCTGGCTTTCAGGGTCTTCAGCCTGTCCCAGCGCTCCACCTCACTTGGGGCTCGAGCTGATTCCTTGATCCTCTCATATTCCTTTTCTCCAATGATGAGACATGGTTTGGGCCTCTCCTGGGGAATGCTGGGGAGCACAGGGAGAAAGCTCAGTGGCATGGAGACTCCAACAGTTCTCTGTGCTCCCTGTGCTCCCTGAGCTTCCCACTCAGCCACCAAGCCAGCCCAGATAAATTTGGGAAGTGCTGGGGAAGCCATGGGGTCTTCAGCTGTCTTGGTTTGGGGTGAGGCAAGAAGGGAAAGTGTGGTGAAAGTGGCACCAGGCTGGGATGCAGAGGGCAGCATCCCTGCAGGTGGCCAGGGCACACTCCCAATCCCAGAGATTTTGGGATGCTGCACTGACACCCATTCCCCCAAAACTCTCAGGGCTTGGGCACAGCCTTACATGAGCTCCCGGATCAGGTCCTTGGTGATGACTTGGATGGTCTTGAGCTTGGGCTTGAAAGAGGGCAACTCTTGAGGATGTTTTGACACATCCTGAGACATCACGACAGGGTTGCTGGAGCCCATGACCTGCAGAAAATAAAAGTTTGAGGGACCCCTCCCCCGACGTGGTGCTCCCCGGACACCGACGGATCCTGGCAGGAGCTCTGGGCCCTCTTCCGGGATTAGCCGCGGGGTGTCGAGGGCACGCCCGTAGGGGACAGAGGGGCCGGGGGTCAGCCGGAGGAGCTGGACATCCTGCGGGTGTGGGGGGCTGGGGAGCCCGGGGGAGATATCGGGACAGACGGTCCGAAATCCCGGCGATGGAAGCTGGAGGCGGCGGGCGAGAAGGGACCTCCGGGAGGAGACCCGGGCTCGGCGGGACCGCGATCCTGTGCCGGCAGTCGCGGCTGCCATCACGCTGCCACTGCCGGGGCTGTCCGTGATGTCCTGTTGTCCTGGAGCCGACCGTCACAATGTGGTGGAACCGACGGCTGGGATGTGTCTGCTCCGACTGTGTATTCCTGTCCAAAGCCACTGTCACGATTTGTCGGGACCGACTGTTGCCATGGCAATGCCCCAACAGCTCGCAGAGTGTCCGGGAACGGGCCGGGGCGGGGAATTGGGGGTGGTGCCTCAGGCGGGAGGGGCGGGGCTTAGACTGAAAGAGGCGAGACTTGGCGCAGATGTGTCACCCAGAGTGCTCAGCCCCGTCCCGTGTGATGCCCTCCTTGCACAGACCTCCTTAAAGAGCCCATACAGGAACACAACACACGCGACCCCCCGCCCTGAGGGTCGTCGAAGAGACACCAGTGACGGCCCCGCCCCGCCCTAAGCCCCGCTCCCTGCCCTTTGCCCCGCCCCCAGCTCAGTTCCGCCCCTCTACCGACACCCCGCCTCTCTCACTGCCCCGCCCCGTCCCTTCTGACCCCGCCCCACGCCCCGCCCCTTGGCCGTGGCCCCGCCCCTCCGCGTGGCCGGGGGTCGCTGCCGCCCCAGACCTGAGTCCCTCCCCTTGTAACCCAGCAGGAGCCTCCTGCCCTCCCCTAGCCCCAAATCACGACCAGCCAGGCCCGCGAAGAAGAGGATCCGTTTATTGGGGCGCAGGGGTTGCTCCCCAACACGCTGAGGGGGTTCTCCAGCAGCCCCCGAGGTACTGCGGGGCGGTGGGGTGGGCGCAGCGGCGCCGCCCCACCCAGCCAAATAATAATAATAATAATAATAATAATAATAATAATAATAATAATAATAATAATAATAATAATAAATTACTTTGGTCTGGACAAAACTGGCGGGGAGACGGCTGTCCGGGCCGAGGTTAAGGCAGTTTGGGGGTGTCCGGAGGGGTCAGAGGACCTGGCAAGACCCGGGCACGGCCTGCGCTGCCGGACGGGCGAGGCCGCCTCACCATCCGTCCTTGTCTGGGCTCCTGCAGTGCGGACTGGGCGAGACCATCCTGCTCACCGAGGGGGCGTCACTGAGCTCTGCCTTTAGGAGCCGAGGTCGCCCGTGGCATCTCGGACCCGCTGCCGCCCGGAATGCAACGGAGAGGCGGCAGCGAAATGTCCAGTCCGTGCCGCCCCCCGCCGCCTCTCCTCCGGGGCTGTGCACGGCCCCTCCCCTCCCCCACGGCCCCTCCCCTCCCCCACGGCCCCGCGCCCGCGCGCAGCCCCGGCGGCCCCGCCCCCTGCGCCTGGCGTCACTTCCCAGCCGAAGGCGCCGGGCGCGGGCCCTGATTGGGCGCCGCGCTCAGGCGCCATTGCCCGCGGCGGGGGGGGCGGTGCGCGGGGCGGCGGCGCTGTGAGGCTCCAGAAGGTTCCGCCGTGCTCCAGCCGCCGCGATGATGGGCCCGCGCCCCGTCCTGGTTCTCAGTAAGTTCCGCCGGCCCGGCCCGGACTGCCGGCACGGAGGGCGAGGGGATAGCCGGGGGTTCGGACCGCCGCCCCGCTTTGCCGCTCGCCTGACTCGCCGCCATGTTGGGTCTCCTCATGGCCGGGCGCCGTCTCACGGCCCGTTCCGGCCAGGGCCCCTGTCCCGCCGGGGATCCGCTGGGTATCGCTGCCGGCCCCGGCGCGGCCCGAGCTCCCCCTGGCAGCTCCCAGCCTCCAGCCCCTGCCGCGCCCTGCGCGGGAGGTCTCGGAGCCCCGCTGCATTCAGACCTTTTCTGGCAGCCTTCCGTGCTCTCGGCTGCTGTCGCGTCTTTCTCAGCACCTTGCTTTGTACTGCCCCGTGTGAACCCCAATTCTTGGGCCTCCGGAGCTGCTGGAGCGGGTCTGGACGTGTCCACGGAGATGCTTCGAGGGCTGAAGCCCCTCTGCTCTGGAGACAGGCTAGCAGAGCTGGGGGTGTTGACCTTGGAGAAGAGAAGGCTCCAGGGGGACCTTAGAGCTCTTTCCAGGGCTTAAAGGGGCTCCAAGAGGGCTGGAAAGAGACTTTAATTAAGGGCCTGTAGTGATAGATAGGAGGGGATGGTTTCCCACTGCCAGAGGGCAGGGTTAGGTGGGATGCTGGGAAGAAATTCTTTGTGATGGTGGTGAGGCCTTGGTACACAATGCTCTGAGAAATTATGACTTCCCCATCCTGGAAAAGAGATTGGACAGAGCTTGGACCCCATGCCCTGCCCATGAAAGGGTTTTAGAACGAGATAATCTTTCAGGTTCCCTCCAACCCAAACCATTCTGTGATTCTCTCACCGTCTACCAACATGAGATATTCCCGGGTTTTCTTTTTTTCTATTCGGGTATCTCATTCTCTTCTCAGTTCATTCTGCTTTCTATTAACCCAACAGGCAGACTATCGTAGCCCACTGCCCCTTTTCTGTAAGCCTGCTTGCCTGAGTCGTGGTGCTGCTGTTAGTGTTGTTTCCTTTTGTTCTCTTACACCTCCCTGTGCACATGCGTCTGTTCCTGAATAAATCTGGGCATGCTCGGGCCAGGCTTGTAATAGCAGAAAAGCACCCTTGAGCCTAGATATGCCCTAGGGCTCAGTTTGTTGACAGCTGGTCCTCAGCAGCACTTGTGAGCCACTTGGTACCCCAACTGCTACTCACCCTCATGTGCCAAAGTAACATCAGTGGATTAACTTTATGTTCACCCAGTTCTGCTTACTGTACATGAGCCTCTGTAACTTTTTGTGACTGAACGCTACTGTACAATAGCAGCTCCTTGGCTTTGTGAGATATGGTGGATCCTAGTGAGTCACTGCAGTTTGATTTTCTGGGGTAATAGGTCCCGTTTCAGGGTTGCAAACCTTTGTCTCAGGATGCTAACAAGGAGTTCTGTTATAATAGGGAATGCTGTTTTTCACTGACACTTTCGTATCAATGTTTATCAATCTATCATGACTGCAGTATTTGTATTGTAAACTCTGAATTTCAAACCAGTCACATGTTGGATGTGTGACTGAGAGGTGACTGCATCCTTGTTGTTTTGTACTTGATTAATTTTATTTTTTCTGTATACTTTAGGTCAGAATACAAAACGTGAGTCTGGAAGAAAAGTCCAGACAGGAAACATCACTGCAGCAAAGGTACCAAATTCTCAGGCTGTTGTATGTGTGTGTGTGTGTGTTTATGTATTAAAGAGGGAAAACTGGATGTGAAGCACATTTTCTCTATTTGATACGAATATAGGGTAAGAAGCAACATAGAAAATAATTTTCTCTGTTAGCAGAAGATTTTTATAGTAGTACATAAAAATTCTGTATAAAACCAAAATGTCTGCATTGTTCATGTAATGGGTACCGTATCAATAACCATGGAGGGATTTAGCCAACCAAACCCCCTTTCTCCACAAAGTCTGAAAGTGCCTCTGTTTTGACATCTGACTGAGATGATAATTTAGTGTGGTTCCAGTGTCTTGATAATCTGCGTATTCTCATTTCCATACTATTCCTAACCATGGCTGCATCTCAGCCACAGCAGAGTTGTTGGATGACTTAAATTTTGCAGGGGCTGTTGATTTCACTATGGGAGTTTTTTAGACTTTTTGATGCCCTCCTGTATTACCTCTTTGATTCCTCCTAGACTATTGCTGACATTATCCGAACGTGTTTAGGACCAAGAGCAATGATGAAGGTAAGAATTTGTGGTGCAGCTGACTAGAAGTGAGACATGCATGGGACAGAGCAATTAAGTGTTGGTTCTCTTGTGGTTGCAGATGCTTTTGGACCCCATGGGTGGGATTGTGATGACCAACGATGGCAATGCTATTCTTAGAGAAGTAAGTTTCTCCTAAAGGATTTTCTTGCTTAATAGTGTCAGTATGTGCCTGAATCTTGGGTGACAGTGGAGCTGTGTTATCTCCCCACCTGTCCTGAGAGCCAGTAAGTGCTAGCCAGCTGCTCCAAGAAAGGTTCTCACTGGGGAGAAATTAAAGATATCCAGCAAGTATTCTTGCTCTACAGAAATGTAGGTTTGATCCTAGAGTGGGATGTTTTCATGGAGTGCTTACAAGAATTATGCAGATTCTTTGGTAATTGGAGCTATTATCAGCTGCATTGAGACCTTCTGAGTAGATGGTGTTCACAATGCCACATGACAAGACCTAGAAATCATTATTGTCTGTCTGGTGCAAGAGCTGGTAAAAAAACATCCTAAAAACTGACATGCCTGAAAAACAATGAAGAGGCACAATACTGTCAAATACAAGGGCTTGGTTTTGGTCTCAAAAAGGAAGAAAAAGCCTTGCTGTTGTTGGACAGAATGCCATTGATTTTATTAAAGATCTGGTATTTGTTCCATTGAGTGACGTGAGACATTTCTGCTTTAATATTGTGGGACAAATCCATGCCCCTTGCTCCTACGTAGATTCAAGTCCAGCATCCAGCTGCAAAGTCAATGATAGAGATCAGCCGCACTCAGGATGAAGAAGTTGGAGATGGGACCACATCTGTCATAATTCTTGGTAAGGAGACAGACTCAAACACTTTGCATAAAGGCTGAAGTTCTCAATTTTTGTAAGTACGGCCCATGATGAGACACATCTTAGTTATTTACTAACCTTGAAATGGAGGGGGATTTTTTGCTGTGCCAGAGCATGCTAGGTTGATGACAGCCTAACATGATCAGCTCCACGCTTTGAAAAGTTGTTCTTTCCCCATGATAACGACAGTTAAATGTAAAGAAATATGTAAGTGATGTTAGAGCTCTCTGCATGGATAGAAGATATATTTTTTCTGGTATGTACTCTCCTTTCTTGACTGTTGATTATCCTGCTAACTTACTTGGGGGATTTTTTTTTTTTAGCTGGAGAGATGCTCTCTGTTGCTGAACACTTTCTTGAACAGCAGATGCACCCAACTGTGATCATCTGGGCTTATCGTAAGGCTCTTGATGACATGATCAGTATTCTAAAGAAAATTGGGTAAGTATGGGCTGGTGGAAGTTAGAGAGGAGGGATGTGGACTTTCTCTACTGCTTCGAGTTGATCCTTCAGGCAGTTGTGGTAGTGAAATACAACTTAGCGAAATTGGAGAGGGAGTCGAAAGGGTTAGATTGTTGCTTGCAGTTAAGACCCAGTTTGCTCTTTGGTTTTTCCTTTATCTCAGCACTCCAGTGGACGTGAACAATAAAGAGATGATGCTTAAAATAATTAAGAGTGCGATAAACACCAAGGCAATAAACCGCTGGTCTGACTTGGCCTGTAGCATTGCTCTTGATGCTGTTAAGACTGTGGAGTTTGAAGAAAATGGCAGAAAAGAAATTGATATTAAAAAATACGCAAAAGTAGAAAAGGTGAGTTTGTCCTGTACTGTTTTTTATCTTCACGCTCCTTTCTTGTTCTGAACTAGTTTATTGTAGGGTGTGTTGGGAAGAATTTTGTGTTACTTCTCTGCGGTCTACAGACATAATCCTTGAAGGTATTTCAGTCAGTGTTGTCAGCCATGCTCATTCACAATGCTAACAGTGGCTGCTATTTCAACTCAAGTTCTTTCGTGGCTTCCCACTTAAAATCTAAGTCATTGTGTGCTTTAAATTAAAGTTGTATAATGAATCTGGATGCACTGTGGTTACTTGGGAGATGTTTTCCTTTTTCTAGATGTGGGACTACTTCAGGAGATACTTTCAGATACACAAGTTTTTGTAGACTAAACTGACTCACCTCATTTTCTCCCTTGCATCTGTCAGATTCCAGGTGGTTTTAGTGAAGACTCGTGTGTTTTGCGTGGAATTATGGTGAATAAAGACGTGACCCATCCCAGAATGCGTCGCCTTATTAAGAATCCACGTATCGTCCTTCTGGATTGTTCACTGGAGTACAAGAAAGGAGAGAGCCAGGTAAAGTGAGTCCTGCTGGAGACATCTGCAGGTCTTGATTTAGAATGAGTAAAATGAACAAAAGCAGGTGGCTTGATAAAATTGCAGGTGGTGAAAGGCTTTCTGTGTCCAGAGGCCTGTTGAATGTGGGGGCTAATTCTGCTGTGGGCTCCAGAAAAATACGAGTGAAGCTACAGGGTTTTGACTCATTGAAGCAGCTACAGTGATTTGTGTATCTAAGTGTTGGTCAAGAGTGAAAGAAATATTTCTGAGCTTGAGCTAAGGTTAGTGCTCAACTGGCACAGTGTCACAGTTTATTTGATCAGTGGTTTTCATCCCTGACTCTTTCCCTGGTTATACTGGAGGAGTTGAGCTGCTTGAAGCTGGGGGAGGTGTGTCTAATACAGTGAAGGTTGGAATGAACACCCTAAGCTGTTTACACCTCTTTTGTACAGACTGACATTGAAATTACTCGGGAGGAAGACTTTGCCCGAATCCTGCAGATGGAGGAAGAGTACATTCAGCAAATGTGCGAGGATCTGATAAGAGTCAAGCCAGATTTGGT
The DNA here is from genome assembly GCA_003676055.1 of Chloebia gouldiae. Lineage (NCBI taxonomy): Eukaryota > Metazoa > Chordata > Aves > Passeriformes > Passeridae > Chloebia > Chloebia gouldiae. The sequence continues at coordinate 281,369 of QUSF01000186.1, read as the reverse complement.
CATCACAGAAAAAGGAGTTTCTGGTAATGGCACATGCAATCCTTTTTGTTGAATTCATCTCAGTGAGGTTCATGATGTTAATTGCACTGCTCATGAACTTAGAAAAAACCCAACCAAAACGGAAAAAAAACCACAACAGCAAACTAATACAACTCCTCCTAAACCTGGTGTACACCAGCAAATAGATGTACACTGCAGGCATTGAAGCTCATCCTTGATGTTGCTTTGTGAAAGTAGACTCCTACTATAATATTTTGCTTTTCCAGCATTTGGGAAAGATACCAAAATACAAGTGAAGATGAGTCTTAACCCCTGGAGAGCTGTGCTACTGTTTTGCCTTGCAGCCTGGTTTAAAAAGCTACATTTAGGTCCTTTTCTTCTGTAACCTCTTTTGCTTCAAAGCAAAATAGCTAGATTTATAACTGATAAACAGATGAAATTTGTCATGATACTGCTGATTCATTACTGAAACTACACAAACCTGATTTCAGACCTGGCCCAGCACTACCTGATGAGAGCCAACATCACCACCATCCGCAGAGTGCGGAAGACTGACAACAACCGGATTGCCAGGTAGGTGTTGGCTCCTGTCTGGAGCCCATTCCCTCTGTGCATGACACGGAATTGTTCTGTTCTCACTCTTTCTCAGTTCTGATTTGTGAGTGTCTGCTTTGGTGTGCTAGGGCCTGTGGAGCTCGCATCGTCAGTCGCACTGATGAGCTCCGGGAGGAGGATGTGGGAACCGGTGCCAGGCTCTTTGAAGTGAAAAAAATAGGAGATGAGTATTTTGCTTTCATCACTGATTGCAAAGATCCTAAGGCTTGCACCATCATCCTGCGGGGAGCCAGCAAGGTAATCCTAGCGGTAAGTGAGTGCATGGGCTGCTTCACCTCCTGTGCCAGCCACCTTCATGGTGAGTCATGGCCAGCAGACTGGGCTGGGCTTCCAGCTGGTGTGGTGCTCCAGGTAATAATGAGAAGGGCAGTGGAGCTGAAGAAGGGTCTGGAGCACAAGGAGCAGCTGAGGGAGCTGCGGGGGGTGGCTCAGTGAGTACCTTGTTGCTTCCTATTTAGTACTGCCTGATAGAAGGGTCTAGCCCACTGGGGGGTCAGGCTCTTCACCCTAGAAACAAGTCACGGGGCAAAAGGTAGTGACCTCAAGTTGCACCGGGGAGGTTAAGATTGGATATTAGGGGAAATTTCTTCATGGAAAGTGTGGTCAGGCACTGGCACAGGGTACCCAGGGCATTAGTGGAGTCACCATCCCTGGAGGGATTTAGTAAATATATGGATGTGGCACCTTGGGACTTGGGTTAGTGGCAGCCTTGGTAGTGCTGGGAGAATATTTGGATTTGATTATGTTAGAGGGCTTTCCAGCCTCAACATTTTTAGGGTTCTGTCTGTGTTGCAGGAGGTGGAGCGCAACCTGCAGGACGCCATGCAGGTGTGCCGCAATGTCCTCATGGACCCGCAGCTGGTTCCAGGCGGAGGAGCCACTGAAATGGCCGTTTCCCATGCACTGACAGAGAGGTCCAAGGGCATGACAGGCGTGGAGCAGTGGCCCTACCGCGCAGTGGCCCAGGCTCTGGAAGTCATTCCCCGGACGCTGATCCAGAACTGTGGCGCCAGTACAATCCGTGTTCTGACTTCACTCAGGGTAAGGCATGTGCCAGGGCACCAGGAGAGAGTCAGCCCTTGCCTGCTTTACCCAGCTCCTTGGATCAGGCACAGTTCAGAACAGTGCCTTTGTTGTGCAATCAGTAACATGTTGTATAAACTCCAAACCCAAGAGTATTCTACTGACCTGTTACAGTTTCCTCAGCCCATAGTCAGTTTGAGACTCCAGAGGGGAAACTGCCATCTCACCCCACTGGTGGTAACCTGTCTTTTTGCTTCCAGGCCAAGCACACTCAGGAAGGCAGCCAGACATGGGGGGTGAATGGTGAGACTGGAGCCCTGGTTGACATGAAGGAGCTGGGGATCTGGGAGCCCTTGGCTGTCAAACTTCAGACCTACAAAACAGCTGTGGAGGTAAGGAGAGGTGGAAACTTCAGAGTCTCTGCAGGTATCATGTGGGAGAGGAGGACATCCTTCCCAGTATGCTGGAGTGTTTGGGTGGGCATCACACCCAGTGCAGGGCATGCTGGTGTCCGAGCTCATTGTTGCTGGAGGTGGGATAACAAGGGATGTAGGAGCCCAGACTCAGGCTTTCCCAGGGCTTTTGATCCTGCCGCTGAATTTCATCCCACCTTTTCCTGCAAACAGTGCAGAGTGCTCTCACTGCTTCCAGTGCCAGAGGGAGCTGTGCCTGAGCAATCCTGTGCCAGCAACATGCTGAAATCATCAGTGGACATGGGAGCTTTATCCCTTTGGCTGGCTGGGGCTGCCATGTCTCAGCTGCCCTTCTCATTACAGATCCTGGCATTGCCTTGCTGGTATTGGATCAAAGACTGTTTCTTGAAGGGATACTGTATCCCTTGTATGTCAGTCAGCAAGAAAAATGGGTGTTCTTGTTTCCACGGTGGTGGGAAAGCAGCCCCTTGCTGCTCCCACAAGCCTGTGAGACACCATTCCCTTCTCCTATGCTGAAAGAACCATTTCAACCCAGGCTGGTGGTTGTGTGGTGTGAAAGCTGGGCAGGTCGGGTTTTATCTTTTGTGATGAGCTCCAGATGAGCCCTGGGTGTGGGGTTTCTCTGCAGACTGCAGTTCTCCTCCTCCGTATTGATGACATTGTTTCGGGGCACAAAAAGAAGGGTGAAAACCAAAGCAAGCAGCCTGCAGCGCCGGAGGCAGCCCAGGAGTGAGAGGTTGAGTCTTCGCGGGGGAGAACCAACTGCCTTGACCTTAACATGGGGAGGAGCCCAGGGCAGTGGCCTGGTCTCAAGGCTGAGCGTGGAAAAGTTTGTTTAGTCTGGGAGGGATGGGAAATACCCTGGGCATGGGGAAAAGGCAGTGGCTGTTGGTAACACTGCACTGCTTCTGGGGTGAGGATTACTGACTGAAAATTCTCTTCGCCTCAAAATAAATACATTGTTTCAGGCTGTGTCTGTGTTTAATCCCTGCGCTGGGATGGGCTGGGCAGGCGGGGTCGGTGCCAAACCCAGGAGGTTCAGCGAGGCCAAGGGCAGATGCTGCACCTGCACTGGGGCAATCCGAAACACATTGAGGATTGAGGAAGAATGGATAGCGAGCAGCCCTAGAACAATTTGGGGATGGGTTGACAAGAAGCACAGCATGCCGTGGTAATGTGCACTGGGGGCCCAGAAAGCCAACACTGTCCTGGGCTCATCCCCAACAGCGTGGGCAGTGTGTGAAGGGGGGATTCTGCCCCTCTGGTCTGTTCTGGAGACACTCCTTGTTACAGCTTCCTCCAGATCTGGGGTAAGTCCAGAGAATGAGATACTGGGAAGAAATTCCTCTCTGTGAAGATGATGAGGCACTGACCCGGGTGGCCCAGAGAAGCTGGGGCTGCCCCATTGCTGGCAGTGTTCAAGGCCAGCTTGAGAGAAGACCTAGAGCAACCTGGTCTAGTGGAAGGGGGTTGGACCTAGATAGTCTTTAAGGTCCCTTCCAAACAAAAGCAGTCTGTTACCTTGTTACTTCATTATCACTTGACTCTGATTCTACTAGAGCCTATGGAAGCAGAAGTCCCCTGTTGTGAGCCTTGCTGAAGAGATTTAGAGCTCACTGCACTCTGCAGGCAACCTGGCTTTGAGAGCATAGTGGTACAAGCAACGTGTCATGGGGTGATTTTATGATCATGCTTTATTGCCTTAACGTCGGCTTTATGCCCAGAAAACAAATGCTGTAGCTTTAACATGAAGCAGCATGTTAAAGGGGGTGGGCAGCCCTGAGCTCCTGGGCGGGCTCTTTTCAAGCTCCCTCTCTGTGGATGCTCCGGGTGGAGCTACATTGTTCCTTTTGCTGGATTGGTCTGGGGTTTTTTCCTGCTAGCTTTTTTTTCCCCCTTTCCCTTCCCCTAGCCTGAAGGCTGTACCGGGAATCTCTCGGCGCTTTGTTTTCTTTGAACTGTTTCGGCTTTTTTCTTTTTCGGCCGCTCGGGGGAGCCGGCGGGACCGCCCCGAACCCGAGGCCTCGGAGAAGCTGAACCGACACGAGAAAGGACGTTAAAATCCACCGACTTTAGCTGCCGCAAGAGGACCCACGCCAGAAAGCCAACAGGTTCCCAGCTTCTATGAACACTTTTCTGCTCCCGTCCTCATAGACAAAGAAGCGCAGTCATGACCTCTGCCTCTCAGCCAACATGGCAAGGTGGGGTGTAAGTTTCAAACTACTTTTTCCCTTCTTTTCTTTTTTTTTCCTCCTTTTCTTTTTTTTTTCTTTTCTTTTTTTTTTTTCTTTTTTTTTTTTTTCTTTTTTTTCTTTTCTTTTCCTTTTTTGTTGTTGTTGTCGATTCTGTTTTTTCTGTTAATAAATAGGGGCTTTTTTCACTTTCATCCCCTGGTATCCATTTCTCTCTCCATTTCTCTCACTGACAGAAGAAAGAGGACTTATTGAAGCCCTATCTCTTTTGACAAAAACAATCAGTTTAGAGCATATTTCTCCTAGAATTTTCTCTAAACCAGGACACAAGGTGGTACTGTCATGGTGTTCCTTTTATATTATTACAAAATCCTCAATACCTCTGCTCAACAAAATACATCATGGCCACCCAGAGAACACCATCAACAGGGACCTCCTTGAGTGCCCCTTTTGGGCAAAGCAGCAACTGTGACTTCCTCTGTCAAATCAGATCTGTGATGTCACCAGAGCAATCTCTGTCCCACAGGGTAGGCAGCACCTGGAGGTAACCCTGAGAAATGATATTGTTATAGATACATATTATAATATTGGCTTTTCATAAATATTAATTAAAATTTACTCTATTATGTGTAAAGCGCCTTCATTATAAAGGCATAGTTTGTATTTCTGCTATTACTTAAGCTTAGACATAGTAGTGCAATAGCTGACACAAGTATGCTTGTGTTAAAATGCTGCTTGGATGAGATAACATCCAATGAGCACAGGATGAGGACACCTGTACAGATCTGCCAACTACCAGCACCCACTGGCTGAAGGCATTGTGGACCAAGGCCCAAACTGGAAGCGATAAAGAGGAGCCAAAACCACAGCCCAGAAACACTCTAAAGCATGCTTTAAAAAGGCAGACCCAAGGAGTCGTCATGTAGACTAGTTTATGGAATATGTATATGCATAAGGTGTTGTGGTGTGTTTTGCTTTGAATCCATGTTTGCCCTCTGTTCTCCTCCCTAATCCCCTCCCTTTCCCAGTTGCCAATTTTCCCAAGCCCTTCCATAACATTCTCCCTTCCAAGTTGTCAATCCTCCCTATCCCTTTCTCCAGGGAGTTCTGTGTCTGTCTTGTTGCTCTCGACACCCCATTTGTTATTTTGTATTACTCCCCCCCATTTTCTCTGATAGGTAGGCTCATAAGCTATTTGCCCCTCTTACCATATCCTCATTGGCCACTTTCCTACACCCCTCCTCCTGAGTTGCTGTGTAAAAACTTCTATTCACACCCCCTCCAGCTTCGTCTGGGAGCCCAGGAATAAATCGATCTTGTTCTACCCCAAGACCCGTGTCACCGCTGCCTGTCGCTGCGCCGGACCTGCCGATAACTGGGAATTGCAGAGCTTGCAGGGGGACGGTCGCACCCCTGCCACAGCCACCCAGCAGGGCGCACGCTGCAATAAGGGAATGTAGATATGCATAAGGGTCTATGAATATGGAACAGGTTGAGGTAAGGGAAAAGCTATCTAAGGGGTATCCCGGAAAGTGACAGTGCGCTCTTGGCTGAGTGCCAAGATACACATAGCTGTAACAACCTTTGTTTGTCCTTGCTTCTTATTGTCCTTTATTAAACTTTTTACATTTTCACAGGAGACTGAACGCCTTCTTAACAATACCTGCAGAAAACTGCAGCAGGCAGATGGGAGCTGGAGGCAGCACAGG